>CAUYLG010034057.1:0-88624 GCA_963573385.1 Cacajao melanocephalus
AGGCCGGAAGACTCAGCCAGTCCAGTCCTTCCACGTTCCTCTGCCTGCTTTTATCCTGGCCACGCTGGCAGCTGATGAGATGGTGCCCACCCAGATTGACGGTGGGTCTGCCTCTCCCAGCCCACTGACTCAGATGTGACCTTCCTTTGGCAGCACCCTCACAGACACACCCAGGAACAGTACTTTGCTTCCTTCAGTCCCATCAGGTTGACACTCAGTGTTGGCCATCACAGGTCCTCAACAACTGTGTACACTTGTTATCTCAAGATGGAAGTTGGAACGGGGCAATGGAAATGCTGAGGTGTTTGATGGACTCTGTAAATGATGTTTGAAGTTCCCGTGACTTAGAAAAGTGACAGTTTCATTTGTCAGTAAAAGTTTGGATGGCAGTATTTGGTGAGTGATAAAAATGTCACTAAATTCACTAATGTCACTTAACTCTGCTAATTTCACAACCTTAATAGGATTCATTTGTTACTTATGACATTGAGAAACCAACCATTATCTTTCTATAGTCAGTTATAAAATTAAAAAATAGTAATAGACAAAGCTGATGGCGCCTTTATAATCTGCTCCTGCTGAGACAAGGGCTGAGGTTTCAGTGAGGGGGTGGCATGGCCAGGTGACCCCCAGGAGGCTGCATAAAGCGTCATGAATGGCAGCTGTAAAGTGCTGTTCTCTTAAAGTAATCTGGCAAGTGTAAATTGGCCTCCTGTGACATTCATTTCTCTGAGATGGTGCCTTCCTTGCCCTCAGGCCACTGAGGCAAAGCTGGCCCAAGGCTGCTGACCTGATGGGATGGGGCTGGCAGCCAGCCCTCCAGGACCCTGGGCTCCTCTGGGATTCTAGGAACAGCTCAGATTCTGATTGGGGATCTTTCTGTCATCACAAAGATGGGCTCTCCACAGAGCTAAGAGGGTGTGGTGGCACGGCTTTCTCTCGTCACAGCTGAGGTCCTCAGAGGCCGCCCCCCACCCGCCCCCCCACACCTGGCTCTTGTCACTGAGGTCCTCAGGGAGGCTGTCCCACACCCCCCAACCCTACACCTGGCTCTTGACACTGAGGTCTTCAGAGGCTGCCCTACACCCCCCGACCCTGCACCTGGCCTTTGACACTGAGGTCCTCAGAGGCTGCCCCACACCCCCCAACCCTGCACCTGGTCTTTGACACTGAGGTCCTCAGAGGCCGCCCCACACCCCCCAACCTGACTCCTGGCTCTTAGCACTGCACTGCCTGGTCCCACGGCCATGTGGTCTCTTTGTATCTGTGGGTCCCACTCAGCGATGATGCTGCCCCGTCTCCCCAGGAGACACTGGCAATGCCAGAGACCACAGTTGTGTGTGTGCATGTCGGGGCTGCTGCTGACATGGAGTGGGTGGAGGTTAGGTGCTGTGAAACACCCCACGGCCCAGCACAGCCTCACAGCAGAAGCATCCAGCTCCACATGTCATCCGTACCCAGGCTGAGAAACGCTACGTACAAGTCCAGCTTGCCTAGGACAGAGAGGTGGGACTCCTGGTGTTCACCTCATAAATGTTCTGTGGTGGGAGCATGGTGGGGGCTGCAGGGCATCGGGGGTCTTTGAAGGAAAGCCTGTGGGATGCGCATCTGGGAATTAAAGCAGTCCATGCGATGGCATCCGCCGAGCAGAGATGGTGGTGGGATCCCTGTGTGGACAATGGTGTGACCTCACGTGGGATGGGATGCACCGGGGGCAGACAGGGCCCACCGGACCCCACACTGCTCCACTCCTCTCCGGCCCCCACCCATGCTTGACCACACCTCCGCTTCCTACCACTGGGGCAGTTTGAGGTAATTTTGGTGGAGAAATCTGTATATCCACCTGAATGAATTGGCTTTGTCTGAGTACTGGAAGCCTGACCACCCACTCCCCCCGACAGCCCTCCCCTGAGGAAGGAGCCTCGTTCTCCAGTTACAAAACTTGAGCTTTAAATTCAGGGGAGGGACGCACCACTAGGGTTTTGGAACGTGGCACATACACGAGCTAGGTAACGTCACATGTATGTGACAAGTGATTAGATATGCAGATGGACGAGGAGGCATGACTAGCAAATGACTTGAGCAGGCCCTGCTGGGCCTCCCATGGACAAACCACAGGCTCCTGTCCTTGGGCCATCTTAGATGGCAGGACCACCCTCACTTCTGTGCGTCTGACGTGGAGGCAGTGTCCCCAGGCCACTTTCTGAGCCCAAAGTCGCTCAGCAAACACAAGATTCCAGAAAGCAGGAAGCTCCGCCATGCAGCATCGGGACAGCTGTTTATGGCTCCCATGTGGGAACAACCACAGCTTTTTTAAAAGACCAAGCAGTTTTCCATGTTAAAAATTACCTTTAAGTTGCTAAAGTGATGGCCATGTCCGACATGTGTATGTTTGGGAGGTGGTGGTAAATTCCGTACAACACCAATTCACATTTCACAATTCTGCCGGCCATAGGCTGGAACTTTGGCCAGCCTGTCGGAGTGAAGGATGCTTTTCCTCCAGGTCACGGCAATCAGCCTGTCACGGGCAGGACGCCAACTCCGGTGCTCGCCAGCCTGCACGGCATCTCCCACTGCTGGATTCTGGCATTCGGTCACTGTCTGAGCACCCGCATCTTCCCCACTCTGTCCCGTTCTCTTTCTTGGAAGGGCTACTGCTGACGTGGACTTTCTTTTCACGATCACCCTACAAATTCATTTCTCTTTTCATCTTTCACTGTCCAACACTGGAGCTGCTGGCAGAGCCGTCAAGAGAGCTGGAGGCTTTGGCAACGGGTGCCACTCATGCTTGGCACTGACGGGCAGGAGGCAGCTTTGTCCTGAACACCAAGACAGTGTGCTTGTGTGTGTGAGTGTGTAGGGGGGATGCGTGTGCATGTGTGTGGGGGGTATATGGGATATGGTATGTGTTCACATGCATGTGTGTGTGTGGAGGGGTGTGTGTACGTGTGTGTGGAGGGGTGTGTTTACATGTGTGTGGGGAGTATGTGGGATATGGTATGTGTTCACATTCATGTGTGTGTGTGTGGAGGGGTGTGTGTGCATGTGTGGGGGGTATGTGGGATATGGTGTGTGTTCATATGCTTGTGCATGTGTGTAGGGATGTGTGTGCGTGTGTCTGTGGGGGTATGTGGGATACGGTATGTGTTCACATGCAGAGTGTGTGTGTGTGTGTGTGTAGGGGTGTGTGTGCAGGCGTATGTGGGATACAGTATGTGTTCACATGCATGTGTATTTGTGTGTGTGTGTGTGTGTGTGTGTATAGGGATGTGTGTGCATGTATGTGGAGGGGTATGTGGGATATGGTATGTGTTCACGTGTGTGTAGGGGTGTGTGTGCATGTATGTGGAGGGGTTTGTGGGATATGGTATGTGTTCACATGTGTGTGTGCATGTGTATGTGGGGGTATGTGGGATACAGTATGTGTTTACATGCATGTGTGTGTTTGTGTAGGGGTGTGTGTGCATGTGTGTGGAGGGAGTATATGGGATATGGTATGTGCTCAACTGCATGTGGTGTGGTGTGTGCACTTGAGCGTGCATGAGTATGCATGTATGCAGAGGTGTGTGCATGTGAGGTATGTATATATGTGCATGTGTGTGGTATGCATGTGGGTGTGGGGGTGAGGTATGTGTCCACACATGTGTGTGCATGTGTGTGCATGTGTGTGTGTGTGTGAGATGCCTGCACTTTTTGTTGGCGACATTCTAGGGACTCAGTGCTTCTAGGATCAGTGCAGTGCAGTGATTTGCAACATTCTGTGAAGGCCTCGCCTGCCTCCAGTACTTGCTGAACTAAACTGCTCTGAGGTCCTTCGTGTTTCTCAGGCAATTTTGTACCTGGAAATCAAGGTAGGGAGGGCTGTGTGTGTTTCCCTCTCTGCTACAATAGATAAGCAGATGCGTAATGAAAACAGGGCTGGTGTGTGATTAACATGCTGCCTGGAAATCCAGCTTTGAATGTGATGAGCTGGCCTAGGTCTGAAAGATTGAAACCTAGAGGAAAACTTCACCAGGAGGACCCAGGGCAACTTCCTTTGAGGAGGAGAGAAATCTGATTGGGAGTGTGGGCAGAAATGGACTGGCTGGCTGGGCGCCAACACGGTCCCCTGGGATCTTCCTTTAGTGAGCCACTGATTGGCTGGGGGAGCTGCACGGGGGACACGCGGGTAGTTTTGGAGGGAGGCATCTCTTCTTCCACCTCAGCACCCATGCTTCAGGACAGATGGTGGCTCAGAAAGTGCAGAGCGGTGATGGGCGGTGCCCGTTAGGATGCTGCTGGACACAGGTGACAGGAAACCAGCAGATCACTGCCTCCCTCCCTTCTATGTCCTTTCCAAGTTGATGGTGTCCTCACTTACTGTAGCGGGCCACGCCTCTGTCACTGAGTCAGTCAAACTCCCCCAAACCCCAAGTGTAAATGGCCTTTATTGGATTCAGTCTCACATGCTCAGTTAGCCACAGAGCGTGTTGTGCTCCAGCCTATGGTTCTCCACAGTGTGTCTCCTGCCACTGCTGACCCTGCAGTAGGAGGTGCCAAATACAAGCCTGGCCTCTCCCAACGCTTTCACACTCCTTGGCCAATCATTACACAAGGAACCTTTGGAGTCAGAACGTTCCCGAGCTCCTGCCCTTGCAGACAGCGCAGGAGGAGGCCTTTCCCGCCCGAGGCTGCCTTTCTAGACGTGGCCCTGTGCCACCTCGGTGCTCACCTGAGCATCTGAAATCGTTTCACATGCATGGACATGTGTGCATGCCTGCACACATATGCACGTATGTGTAAAGCTCCACTGCATGGGGCCGGTGGAGCGACTGCACCCGTGTGTGCACATCTATGCCCAACAGTCTCCTGGCATACAGTAAGCTTCAGATAAACGTGTGAAATAAATAAAAACGAAGTAACACCTCCCATTGGCCTTGAACAGGGGAGGCCTTTGCTTCCTGTGACTCCTCCTGGCTCCTGGCTGCAGCATCAGACCCACAGGGCAGGGCTCCTAGTCCGTGTCTGGGCCCAGCCCTAGGCCAGCGCCCCATGCCGGAGAGTAGGGCTGGAGGCCCAGTAAGGCCCAGTCCCCAGGGCCCCTTTAAAGGTAGAAAATAATCTAACAGGTTTCTGTGCATGGGTACGTAATGGGAGAAATACCCCAAAACTTGCACAGTTACAAGCAGAGGAGTGGTTTCACTCTGACTCCAGGCAATTCAGAACGGGTCCAGAGGGGTGCTGGGAGGGCTCCAGGCTGAGGCTGGGGCGGGCAGCGGGGGCAGGTGGAGGGAAGGAAGAGGGCCCGACTCATCCGCCTTCTGACTTGGAAGTAAGGAGCCAGGGTCACCCTGAGAAGAGAAGATAAACAGAGTATGAAAAGAGGAGGAGGGGAAGGAAAGCAGTGGGCATATTTGTTTCAGGTGTTGAGATTAGTCCCCCCCATTACAGCTCTTGAATATTTTAAAATTTAATATGAAACTATCAAGCAGAGTTCTTGGGGCAAGATTTTATTCAGATTGGTTGCATTTTAGTGGCTTAAAATGTCATTAAAAAATTAAAGCATGTTTACAAAAACTTAAATTCTCAGGGTGTAGCAAATAAATTGCCTCTAAAACACCCATTTTTAAATAATTCAAAGAGAAAGATCAGAAATGAGGAGCTTCTGATGGCGCAGTACCACCTCAGAAGGTTTTAAAGACAGTTAACGGGTACACCGTGATGGTTATTCTTCTAAAAAGAAATGTCACAGATTAGGAGCTGGAGAAAGGAAGTCTGGGAATACTGCAAGAATTGGCAGGTGATTGGAACAGTATCATTAAGAACTAGTGAGTAAAGACGGCTCGTTCAGGGAATTGAATTAGGAAGATTACAGATCAGAAGCCTTGAGAGAGTGCAAGCCATGTATCTTGTTATATAAAACTACAAATGGCTTCAGGTCTCGCAGGGAGAGGCAGGTGGAAGCCTCCATTGGGATGGAGGGAATGGGGGCCCCACAGGGGCACACAGATGTTATTGAAGCCGTGTTGTTCTGTGTCTCGCCACATCTCCACTTTGCAAATGTGTCTAGGCTCAGAAAATGAACAGCAATGTCATTCCCTGCTTCTTAATATTGCAATGAGAGGCCCTTTTCCTACAGTCTTGAGAAACAGTGCTTCTGACCCCAACGTTGAGCCAGTAGCAATTGGCATGAAATACACCATGACAGTCACCAGTTAAAGTGGTTGGAGTTTTGTGGGCATAAACGTGGGTAAAGAACGGGGCCCCTCACTCACTCCCACGTCAACCCCTCTCATCATCCCAAACGCCTGATGAGGAACGGACTGGAGCCTTTCGTGGCTGAGGAGTGTATGAAGGCTCTGCAGACCCACACATCCTGCTGGTGTCTATTCAAGAACCAAATCCAACGCGACTGTGCTGAAGTGGGTGTTTCTTTTTAAAAATTACTAGGAGGCTTTGAAGGGAGGTCTGCGGGGGCAGGATGTGAAGGGAGAGATCTGGCCGTGGTTTGCTTTCTTTGAGGACAAACTTTTCAGTCAAGATGTTCCTCGTGCGTTTCATGGATATGCATCTGTGTGGACTGGCAGCCTCTTTATCCTTGTCCAGTTCGGGAAAGGACGTCAACCACATGCTAGGAGACTAAACAGCGAAGCCTCCAGGATGTTATGGGCACTTCTGGGTGCCAGGCCGTGTCGGAGACGCCGGGATTGCAGCGTTACGCAGAGGTGCTGCCTTCATGAGTCTCAGAGTCTAGACACATGAGCACTTAGTGCATGGGAAATAATCCCCAAATCACAAAGAGGATGCCAGGACTGAGGGACAGCCCAGGACTGGGGTTGCAGGTTTGCTGCACAGAATGAGCTCTTCCTGTGCTTGTGGTCAGCTCCCACCACCCACCGTGAAGGTGCCAGCTTGTCCCGGAGGCCTGGCTATTCCTTGGAGAAGGTCTTCCTCCCCATTGGCACTTATGTTCCCCTGGACTTACTGCAGCCCTGGCCTCCTTGTTCTGGCCTCCCTGCCCCAGCTTCCATGGCCTCCCTAGCCTGCCTGCCCTGGCCTCCCTAGCCTACCTGCCCTGGCCTCCCTTGCCCAGCCTACCTGGCCTCCCTAGCCTGCCTCCTTGGCCTCCCTGCCCCAGCCTCCCTGGCCTCCCTGACTGCTCCCAGCCACTGCCTCCTTTGCTTCCCCTCTCAGGCCATTGGGAAGTCTTCGTGACTCTCCACTTAGCACCACAGGAAATCTCTTCCCTCTGCCAGCTTCCAGGGCTCCCTGTAACTGGTCCCATCCCATCTACTCACCCCTCCAGCATATCTGTGGGACCCTGCCCTTGTGTTGATCCTTCTCATGGAAGATGCCCTCCATCCTCCTCCCTAATAGTTCACATGCTACAGGATGCCTAGACCTTTTCCCCCACACCCACCTGAGGCCCTTTTTGGATGCTGCAACCCTGCGTCAGAGCTCTCCTCTTTAGGCTCCTTGCAGTGCAGAGAGCTCCATGGTAGCATCTGTGATCCTGCGTTGCCTTCTGGATTAGGACCTGGCCTCCTGGTGGAAGATGAAACAGCAGCGCTCCTAGAGCCTGCAGTGCCCAGGGGCAGGCAGGGCTGAGCAGGAGCAGAAACACTGAACAGAAGGCAGTCACTCGGCCAGACACTCGGGCCAGTGCGCAGACAGAATCTCCTCTTGCAGCTGTTGGGGAGAGTGGAGGAGTGAAATCTGCAGTCAGTCAGCTGGACGGTCAGTTGAAATCCCAGCTCTGCCACCCACTAGCCTTGTGATTTGGGAAAAACCACTTAATCTTTAAACTCAGTTTCCTCAAATACAAAAGGCAGATAATAGGCATTCCTTCCTCCTGGGGATCGATAAAGGTGTAATGAAAGCATGTCTGTGAAGACTTGGATTTGCGCGTGGCACATCATGGGCACTCAATAATCAGTAGCTAATAAACGTGGTTATTATTTTGTGCACTTCAGTCCACAGCATACACTAACAGCTGGATGATGTGCCGGATGACTAAGCAATGCCTTCTCCTCACTGTCTTGTCTGTGCCTTGGTCACGTCAACCCAGTCTTGTTCTTTTAGCTGGTAAAATTTATTGGAGTATAAAGTTGTACAGAAAGTTTCACAAATCACTGGTGTACTGCTCACTGGATTTTCACAAAATGAGTTTCATGTGTAACCTGTACCCACATAAAGGAACAGAACTTTCCCAGCATCCAAAGCCCCTCATCTCTCTCATTCAATGTCCCCCCTCCCATGCCAGGGGCAGCCACTCTCCTGGCCTCTCACAGCTCAGGGAACCTTTGCCGTTGAGGAACTTCCTGTGCAGGGAACCACATGACTTCCCCCACCCACCCGTATGCTTGTGAGATTCATCCAGCTGGTGGGAGTGTGGTCCTTTCATTCCCATCTGCACAATAGTGTCCTGTTACACATGAAAACACACTACTGTGAAGAATCTGCCAGTCACTAATTCCAAAATTTACTAGAAAGCTGTTGAGATCAAGATAGCATGGTACTGGCATAAGGATTAACATACAGATCAATAGAAGAAAATTAAAAGTCCAGAAGTGAACCCATAGTTCCATGGTCAATTGATTTTTGCCAAGGGTGCCAACACCACTCAACAGGGAAAAGACAGCCATTTCAACAAACTGTGCTGGGACAACTGGACAGCTTTATGCAAAGAATGAAGTTGGACCCCTACCTCACACCATATACAAAAGTGAACACAAAATGGATCAAGCACCAAAATGTAAGGCCTAAAACTATAAAACTCTTGGAAGAAAACATGGTTGTAAATCTTTGTGACCTTGGATTAGGCAGTGATTTCTTAGCTATGGCTCCTAAAGCGCAGGCAAGCAAAAAATGAATAAACAAAGTGGACTTCCTCACAATCAAAAATGTCTGTGTTTTAAAGGATATTATCAAAAAAGTAAAAAGGCAATTCATAGCATGACCGAAAATATTTGTTAATTGTATATATGAATCTAGTATCAAGAATATATAAAGACCTCTTACAACTTAAAATACAAATAACTCCATTTCAAATGAGCAAAAGTTTTGAATATTTTTCCAAAGAAGACATACAAATGTCCAATAAACACATAAAATCTATGCAACACATTATTAGTAAGTAGGGAAATGCAAATCAAAACAACATTGAGAGGCCTGGTGTGGTGGCTCACGCCCATAATCCCAGCACTCTAGGAGTCTGAGGTGGGCAGATCACCACAGGTCAGGAGTTCAAGACCAGCATGGCCAACATAGTGAAACCCCATCTCTACTAAAAACACAAAATTAGCTGGGCATGGTGGCACATGCCTGTAATCCCAGCTACTCAGGATGCTGAGGCAGGAGAATTGCTTGAACCTGGGAGATGGAGGTTGCAGTTAGCCAAGATCATGCCATTGCACTCCAGCCTGGGTGACAGAGCAAGACTCTTGTCTCAAAAAAAAAAAAAAAAAAAATGATAAAAAAAGAAAAAAGAAAAATGCCAAGAAAACAATGAAACAAAAACAACAAAAAACAACGAGATTACACACCCACTAGGATGGCTGTAATTAAAAAGACAATAACAAGTATAGACAAGGATGTGGGGACATTGGAACCCTTATGCATTACTACTGGTAGGAATGTAAAATGGTGCAGCCACTGTTTAAAAAAAAAAATTGTCAACTTCTCAAAAAGTTAAAAATAGAGTTAGCATTAGCATACGACCCAGAAGTTTCACTCCTAGGGATCTGCCCAAGGTAGTATAGCCACACAACAGTTTGTACATGGATGTTTACAGCAGTACCATTCATAGTAGTCAAAAAGTGGAAACAGCTTCCATCTCCATCAGCTGAACAGTAGATAAGCAAAGGTGGTGCATCCAGACAGTGGAACATTCAGCCATGTAAAGGAATGAAGTCCATATGCAAGCTACAACATAGATAAGCCTTGGAAACATTATGCCAAGTGAATGAAGACAGACACAAATCCATGTACTGTATGATTCCACTCATCTTGAATGCCCAGAATAGGCAAATCCATAGAAACAGAAAGTATCTTATTGGTTTCCAGAGGATGAGGAGAAGGGGAAAATGGACAGAGACTGCTAATGGGCACGGGGTTTCTTTTGGGGATGGTGAAAATGTTCTGGATTAAAAGTGAAGATGGTTACACAATCTGTAACTCTACTAAAAATCACTGAATTATACACCTAAAAGGGTGGATTTACAGTATGTGAAGTAAATCTTAATTTCACAAAGAGAAAAAAAGAAGCCTTTGAGTTGTTTCCATTTGGGGCTATTGCAGATAAAGATGTGTGAACATCCTGTGCACGCCTTTTGATGAGCATGTGTATACATCTCTGTTGCAGGTCTGATTATCGGGTCATGGGGAATGCCTGCACCCCGCTTTATGGATGTAGCTCAGATTTCCAAATGTCAGCACAGATAGTATCCCATCATCATTGCATGAGCATCTCACTTGCTCCACAGTCTCACCAGTGCTTGAGAGTGTCTGTCTTTTCCATTTTAATTATTCTAGTGGGAACTGTAAATGTTTCCAATTCTATCTCCCTATCCCTTGTCCCATGAGGTTCCCAAAGCTGTGTTGTTGCTGGACCTTGCTCAGTAGATATGTGTGTCAAATATGAACAGCCAGGAGGCGAGTTCCTTCCAAAATGAGTCATGGCCCCAGAACTGTGAGCTTCAAGGTGAGCCTCAGATGCAGCTAATAATTCACAGCATTGTGGCCTGTAGGGGCCAAATCTCTGTCCTAGGAACTGGTCAGTGGTTTCCATCTGCTCTGAGGAGCACCCATGGTTCAGAGCAGGACTCCTCAGGGCAGGGGCAGGTTCTCCCCAACCCCATCGGCCAGAGCAGCCTGGCCTAGCTCTACCTTGTGTTTCAGGAATCTTCTATAGAGGGTTTCATTTGAAGACAGAGCTATGATGTATTTGCACAGCACTAGGTCCATTTCTTTCTATTATTCTTAGATGGTTTTGTTAGGGTCAGAGCCCTGATTTCCATTTTCTTCTGATTCACATTGTCCTTGGACTCCCAGCTCCAGTAGGTGAATTGGACTCCCAGCCGATGAAGGTGAATTGCTTCTGTGACGTGGGTGAGGCAGGGGGCTGTAGACGAGGCATAGGCTCTGGTGGGCAATGACCCAGAGCCACATGGCTGCCCTGGCAACATTATGTTGTCAACAACCAAGACCCAAGAGTTCAAACCCTATTTTCCCTTAGAGTTAACTGTTCAAAGTCACATGTACATCAGAGTGCGCTGAGTGCTGGGAGAGCCGTAAGGAGCCTTTCCACATGGGGCTCAGCAGTCTGGAGAGGGTCCCAGCCACAGCACTGGGTTTTGTTGCAGAAACCCAGCCAGGCTCACGACAGGTGACCACAGACTCGCAAGCTGGCTGCCTGGGAGCTGCAGTAGGTACTGAGCCCGCACTGGGTGGGTCAGCCAGCAGAGCAGGAAAAACACTGTGGATCTGTTTTGTGGGTGTTCCTGTGTGTGTACACATGTGTACATGTACATGCATGAACATATATGTGATGTGTGTAGTGTGAACATGTTTTCACATACATGCACATTGTGCACATGAATATGTGTCTGAGAGTAATTTCACCTGTTTGTGTGTACATGTGTGTATAAGTTCACGTTTGTGTGTACATGTGTGTGTCCGACAGTAATTTCACGTTTGTGCGTGTGTCAGAGTAAGTTCATGTGTTTGTGTGTGCATGTGTGTGTCTGAGAGTAAGTTCACATTTGTACATGTATGTGTGTGTGAGAGTAAATTCACATTTTTGTGTATATGTGTGTGTGTCTAAGTTCATGTGTTTCTATATGCATGTGTGTGTCTGAGAGTAAGTTCACATGTTTATGCATGCATGTGTCTGTGAGAATCTCAGAGTAAGTTCACATGTTTGTGTGTACATGTATGTGTGTCAGAGTGAGTTCGCCTGTGTGTGAGTCTCAGAGTAAGTTCACGTGTTTGTACACATATGTGTGTCAGAGTGAGTTCTCCTGTGTGTGTACATGTATGTATGCACGTGTGCTCATGTGTGTGCATGCATTCTTATGCATGTATTTAGGTGTGCAAATGTGTTTACATGGCAAATATATGTGAAGGTGCCCTCCCAGTATTACTTGTATGTATGTGCATGTACGAGCACGTGTGTGTCTCTGTATATGACATACACCCATATGGGGATGCTCTTCCAGTATGATGTGTGTGTGTATGCGTGTGTGTGAACATATATGTGTATACAGGGCACATGCGTGGGGTTGCCCTTACAGTGGGTACTCTTCCAGTATGATGTGTATGTGTGAACATATGTGTGTATGCAGGGCACGTGCATGGGGTTGCCCTTATAGTACAAGTTGTAGCTGCTGCGTCATCTGCTTGTTTCTGAGACGCAGGCAGCCTTCTGGTGAGTGGTTTCTGTGAGTGTGTGCAGAGGTTGTATTAACAGTGAAGATGTATTTATCTTTAATTACAGCAAGGATGGAGGGTGAAGCAGTAGGGCAGTGGGGCATGTTGGTATCAGCCTTGCTTTCTCACCTCACAGCTGAGTCTGGTGCAGGTAACTGGGAGGACCCCACTCGGGGTGATTTTTTGTGGGATGTGCAGGGCCATCCTGCTACCTGGAGCAGGACACTCTGAGGGCAGGACTTATCCTCCCAGCACCTCCCTCGCCCTCCAGCCCAGTCCTTTTCCCATGATGATCCTGACCCATGTCTGGGGGAGAGGCAGTCCATTTCTGTCTTTCTGGTATGTTCACCTCTGCAGCCATTTGTGGAGAGACTACAACGGATTTGATGTGATGAATCATAAAATCACACCCTTTATTCAACAACTCCACATAAATAGCAATTCCATTTGGAATGAATTGGACCCATGTGGTGAGTTAGGGGCTCATTAGAGTAACAGAGCTCATTCCTTTATCATATTAAGTTTATTTAAATCACACAGAATGTTCGTTTTTAGAAACAATTCATACTTACCTTAAGGAATCATCAGCATTGCTCCAGGAAACACAATACAATCCCATTTTTAACAGGATTCACACGGTCTGCAGTGGTGTGACAATGCGATTCCATTATGCCTTCCCTATGGGGACAACCCATAAAGATTGATTATACATTAAAAATGGCATTAAAGAAAGACTGCACATCGCGGACGTGCCTCCCTGTGGCTCTAAGTGCAGAGCCACCCTCTCTGCTCGGGTGCACCCATGCTGGGCTCACCCTGGTGTGCCCTCCTGTGAGGACACACAGACGTTCTCCAGCCTTGGTCAGAGCAGCCGTGACCACAGAAGTTTGCCAGGGATGCCTTGAACTTTGGCAACAACAATGTTCATTTGGGCATTGGTGTTTCAGAGCTTGGATCTGCTCTAGAAAATCTATCCACCCAGGGCCAGGATGATCTGGGCAGATGCAGGCTTTGTCCTCTAGTGAATTCCCACTCTGTGTGTCACCCAAATTCTGAACTCAGTAGAGAATCTCTCAGGCCTTTTTATGATTCAGAAGAAATAAATCCTGGAGAGAGAGGCTCCAGGGGTGGAGATGGGGATGACACAGTCCTCTAAGCAGAGGAACTGTGTTATCATCACCACCAGTATATCTGGGTGTTCTGCACACATACTTTTATTAAACAGCAGAAGGATCTTTTAAGAGAAACAATGAGAGTCCAGACAGAAGCTTGACTGTTTTCTTAACTGAGCCACAACTGAGAACAAATGGAGCACAGGGGGCCTCTTCGCCATCACAGGGCCCTGCTCTGGTCTAAAACTCTCATTTTCGGTAGCATCCCACCTGATGACATGCAGTCTGCAACTTGTACATCAGAACCATGCTTTCCAGAGGCCCCTTGTGTAAACCTGCATGCTTCTCTGGTGGCCCCGCTTGAGGTCCCCCAGTCTTGGTGCCCCTACTTTGGTGCTCTACCCCAGGGCAGGTGGCCAGGGGCTCTCCTTGCACAGCTGCTATCTGACAAGGAGGGTGAAACGCCAGGGAGCTGTGGTCGGCCCATCCTCTGGGCAACAATGCCAAGCTCATGCAGGGCGCCGCCGTCCTCCTTGTCCGGGGCTGGTCCCCGCGTGAGTTTGGGGCCTGACGAATGGAAACGTCACTGGAGATGGATTTTCAATTTAATCAAAAGAAAAACTTATCTCTGGGGCTTTCCAAATGTAAGGTCATCCCCTGATGAGTCTGGGAGAATGTTGTTCAGTTTAGCCTTCCTCTTGGGTGTGTGTGGGTGTTGTGTTCATGGGTGAATGGGCGTCCTGCAAGCCATAAGCTAATCCTGAAAATGTCGGATTGACTCTGGAGTGGACCAGTTCTGTGATGGAAGACAGGAGTCTTTTCTGTAAAGGACCAGGGAGTACATATTTTAGGCATCATGACCACACAGCCTCTGCCCTAGTGACAACACTGCCATTGTAGCACAAACGCAGCTGCAGGCAGCACCCGAGCAATGGCAGTGACTGTCCTCCTGCAGAAATATTCACACACCAGGTGGCAGGTCCCTTCCAGCTGAGGTCCAGAGTTTGCCAACCGTTGGGTGATCCAAGAGACTCTTAGGTGTGTGTGACTTTCACTAAGACCACACAAGATCATGCAAAAGCCAATTCCATTCCACGGCTGCCTTCGAGTGGGAAGTAAATGTTATGCTCTCCGGGACCTGGTCTGCGCACTGCAGACTTTTGGTGCAGATTAACTGAGTTTCTTCTTGTGATAGCTGTTATTTGGATAGCTTAGGGGAACGAGAAGAGATAAAACTCATGAGAGAAAACGCCGCTCTTTTGCATTCTTGTTCCAAATCGCATCTTTGTTTTAGCGGAATGGCCACGCTCTTTGGCTGGGCTTGGATTTCAGGGGGAGAGGGAACCACAGAGCGCCTCTTGACTGTTTGCGATCGTCTTGGACTGACGGCTCTGCTGGAATCTGAGAAGGCGCATCAAGGGTGTGAACATGCAGCTACCTGCATGTTAATCATGCGAAGACAAACTCCAGCCATTCTGTGCTGGCGGAGCCTCACTGATTCTAGTTACATGATAACAGCGCGGCGCTGGATTTTAGAAATTAGGCCTTCGAGATCCATTAGCTGTGTGGTGCGCCGTTGCTGAATGAATGGCCGTATTATTATCAAGGTAATTCAAAACAAATTTCAAGCTGCGACAATAAAATGGTTCTTGTAGTAGGTTGGGGTTTGTGCTGAAATTGCCAGTTGGAATGAGACCAGTTATGGTTTCAAGCTGGAGTTTTGGTGGACTCATTTTACTGATTCGTTTTCATTAAATTCTGAACAAATTTTTTATTAATGTGATGGTATCAGACTCGGGCAAACTGTGATTATTGGTTGATAATGAAGCGGTATCTCTTTCACCCCATTTAGCTCCTGGCTGGTTTTTGGTCTAAGATTATACTGTTCTCATCTGTGTCCAAGATAGAGAAGAATACTCAAGAATTCACACCAAGACCCTGTCCCTGGGCGGAGTTGGTCCTAAATCTAGGACCATCCTTTCAAAATCCTCATGTTACTGGCACCTGCTCCCGAGTCCCATTTCCATTCCCCTTACCCATGCTCAGTGCCATCTGTACCCATGGAGAAATTCTTTTCAGTGGCAGAGGTGTAGATAACTTCTTAAATCCTTTATCTTATTTATAATGCTAAGGGGATAGAAGAAGAGGAATTTGTAGTGCTCTGGGGCTGCCTGGCCATCCCTGAAGCCCACACTGACTGCAGCCTCTGGACCTGCCCCACCTCACCTGTATTGCCTCACGCAGTGCAGGAGATGCTCAGGAAATACCCGTCAGGCAAACGAATGAAGGTCATGGTAGTGATCATGTTTTGGGAAAGCCTGTGGGCTTTGTCACAGAGCACAAGGAAATGGTCCCGGGAGAGCCTTGAATAGCATCTCGCACATCCTGTCTTTGCCCAGTTCCCACGACACATGTCGACACTCGTTGTAGTAACAAGAAGTCATTGCCGGCATTTGCCAAAATGTCCCTGCAACACACACAGCAGCCTCCCTAGAAGGTCTCACCTCAAGTGGCCAGCATGCCGCGGTCCCTGTGGCGAGCACCATGGGGTCGCTGGATGGCTTTGCCGGCTGCCGGCTGGCTCCAGCCTCACGATCCCTCACTGATGAATCACCAGCTGTGCTAAGTGGCTTTAAAGACTAAATTCTTTTCTTCCTGTCAGGCAGACCTGGGAGAAACCCAACAGGGAAACAAAAGCACTGCTGGGCCAGACGCAGCTGCTCACGCCTGTAATCGCAGCACTAAGGGAGGCTGAGGTGGGTGAAGCATGAGGTCAGGAGTTCAAGACCAGCCAAGCCAATGTGGTGAAACCCCATCTCTACTAAAAATACAAGAAAATTAGCTGGGCATGGTGGCTCATGCCTATAATCTCAGCTACTCAGGAGGCTGACGCAGGAGAATTGCTTGAACCTGGGAGACGGAGGTTGCAGTGAGCCAAGATTGTGCCAGTGTACTCCAGCCTGGGTGACACAGTGAGACTCCATCTAAATTTAAAAAAAAGTACTGCTGCTCGTTTGAATGCTGAGGGCCATCGCTGGGGCTGGACTGAGGGGAGGATGCCCAGGAGCCACCTGCAAGACACAGCGTGCTGTCAGGAGGGAGGCGGTTTCACTGGTCTGATCCAGCAGTTAAAGATCACCCTGTTAGATTCTCCTTCTTTCTTAAAATTCATTTTTTTATTTAGACACAGAGTCTCACCCTGTAGCCCAGGCTTGAGTGCAATGGCGCAACCTTGGCTCACTGCAACCTCCACCTCCCAGGTCTGAGAGATTCTCCTGCCTCAGCCTCATGAGTAGCTGGGACTACAGGCGTGCACCACTGCACCCGACTAATTTTTGTATTTTTAGTAGAGACAGGGTCTCACCATGTTGGCCAAGCTGGTCTTGAACTCCTGACCTCAAGTGGTCCACCCACTTCAGCCTCCCAGAGTGCTGGGATTACTGGTGTGAGCCACCACACTAGCCAGATTCTCCTTTCTCCCTGCATGTCCAAGCTGCCCATGCCGCTGGCTTCCCGGGGCCTCTTGCTTGCCAGTGCAGTGCACACCGGCCGACCTGGCCCTCCTTGGGAGAGGGAGAGGCCCTCAGCTGCATGCCCTGCAAACCTCACAGCACCACGTCTGAACCATGAACCCCTCCACCATCGATATTCAACCTATTCTGCCATCAGACGCTAGGCAGCCCGGGTTCCCAGCAGTGTTTGTGTATGGGAGATTGACCCTGCCACAGTAACTTCGGAGTCATTCATTTGCTCTGCTTATCTGATGAGCAGAGACAAAGGAAGATCCCCTGTGGCAGAAAACCCTGGGAACCAGTGCCATCAGCATCACAGAGACCCCCTTCACCCGCGGGTGCTCCCCGATTTTATCAAGGCCCAGGTAACAGATTTAAAGAGCATGTGACTTTTTAAATTGTTATGTTAGTTTTGGGGGGTACATGTGTAGGTTTGTATATTGCCTGATGTCTAAATGTACACCCTCAAACTGTGTAGATCCTAGAGCCAAACCTAGCAAATATTCTTCTGGGCGTGTGACTCCAACCATTGTGTGTGAGGAGTTTTGCGTTGGTTTAAGCTCATTTGAAACTTCGTAGGCGCGCCTCACGGTTGTAGTGGAAGTTATCCCAGAGATGCTTCCAGATGCCAAAGCCACGTTGTTAGGAGCCACAGCTCAGACGCCTGGGGCCCAGCCCTGGCCGAGGCTCCTGAGCGGGTTACTCACCCCGCCCTGCACTCTAGCACCATCATGTGGAAGACGAAGGTCACAGCAGCCTCACATGCAGGGCCCTGGCGAGGACTGAGTGCGTGGAGGCCTGGGAATGCTGCCCAGTAGGGCTTAGCTCCTGGGAACAGGAGCCGTCAGCAGGTGCCAGTGACCACCTCGCCTGAAGGCAATGCCCCGGATGGATCCCAGGTCTCAGCCTGGGGAGGCCTCAGTCTGTCCCTCTGGGGATAGTCCCAGCCCTTGCAGCAGGAGCTGCTCAGGCCCTCTGGACATCTGTGCTGGGTCCTGCAGCTGTCAGACATGGAGCCAGCCGGCCTCTTACTCTCCCAAGCCCAGGTGGGAGGGACAGATGGGGGGGTCACCCCTGTGACCAGCCATTTGTACCCAGATGACCAAGGAGGGGATGTAGTTTTGCGATCCTGGAGATCAGGCCATTGCTTATGCCCCGGGCCCAGTCCCCACCCACGGGCAAAGCCTCTGAGGAGCCCCAGCACTGCAGGAATCATCCTGTCGCCATAGTTCCACAGAGCTGCCCCCACCCCGTCCCTGAGACCTGGATGCACAGACCCAGGAATTCAGAATTCTCTCTTTACGTCATTATGGTAAATATGGGGAATCCAGTGTCAACTCTGTTCACGTCCTCTGCATCTAGTGACCACACAACCCACGCTTGTAGGATGGGAACTGAGGCGGAGGCTGTGCTGCGTGCACCACAGGAGACTCAGACCTTGTGTTTCCACCACAGCCCTAAGGGGAAGCACAGGCGTCATCCCCGTTTCGCAGCCATGGCGAGTGCAGGCAAAGCCAGGGCTGGAGGCCCCGGTGAGTCCCTCTTCCCATCTCCTCCGAGTGGCCTGTGTGTGTCCAATGCACTTACAAAAGGAGTGACACCTCAGGAGAGTCCCGTGGAAACACAGTGGCAGGTGGGTTTCCGCCTTTATCCCGGTGGTTCCGTTAAGGGTAGACTGTGGCCCATGAGCCCAAGCGGGCCTGCTGCCTGCTTTTACAAATTAAGTTTTATTGGAACTCAGCCATGCCTGTTTGCATCCTAGCCTGCTTTTGTGCTATGAAGGCAGAGCTGCGAGAGACTAATTTAGTCACAAAATGAGCATATTTACTATCTAGCGCTTTACAGAAAGCATTTCTGACCCCTAGGCAGGAACATGGACAGGAAGAGAAAAACAAACCAGCCCACAGAGGTTTATAGCTGTTCTCCTGTGCTAAGGAGCTGGCCCTTCTCTGGGCCCCAGTGGCTGCACGCGCCGTGTTTCTGAGTAAAGGCCGTGACTGTGATGGCGGTGAGGCCGTGTCTGGAAATCCCAACCCCAGGGCTCCCAGCGAGAGACGGACCTTCGTGTGAAGCGGTGGTTTGTAGCTTCTTTTATCTTCAGGACAGTCATTGCCTGGGAAACTGGGGGGATTGGTCCCAGCCCACCTCGTACACCCCAGACTTGGTGCATTCATGCAGGATGTGAGCACAGAACGGTCCGCTTAGGCCCGGCCGCCAGGCCTGCAGCACAGGGAGAGTCCCCACAGGACGCCACCGCTCAGACCTCTTGCAGCTGAACAGAGCAACACAGGAATCTGTTCCAGCTGCTCCCACCTTGCCATGGGAATGGTTCTCTGATTTATTATTTTAATTACAGGCTTTTAAGCTTTAATTTAAAAAGTTAAATAAGCTCTCTTTGTATGTAAATCGTGGTTCAGTGAATTATCACACATTGCCAGATGCACACTCGTTGGATGGGAGAACACTGGCCTGTCCGGGACTACAGTCCCTGCATCTTCACTGCTCCTGAAGCAGCAGGACCCACTGGGATCAGCCCAGGGATGCTGACTGAAGCCCTCCAGGAGCCCAGCTGGCTCCAGGGGCACCAGTGGCTCTGGGCCGTGCTCACAGCCGTGTCCAGCGGCACCCGGAGCAACCTCTCCTGACCTGTGAATCTACACGAGGGCCCGCCAGGAGCCCAGGAGGGCCACTGCCCTGCAGCAGTTCTGCCGCCTCCAGGGGCCAGCCAAGCCTCCATCCCTGCCTGGACACTGTCATGAGGATGCTGCTGGCAGAGCTCAGCTGCCCGGGGTGAGGGTCTCTGGATGCCCCCTCTGTCCTCATGGGGTTCTCCGGCCACACATGCACTGTTGCCTCCCACCTGATGGGACGACCCTCACCTTGTCCCTGTCACCCATCAACTGCCCGCCACTGATGTTGGCTCAGCCCTTTCTCGGGTGCACAGTGCCACACCTGATGGGTGGCTGGTCCTCTGCTTCCGTGGTGCCTCGGGCTGAGTCTCCTGCTGCGGCATCACTGGGCTGCTCTGGCCTCCGACACACTCACCCACTTCTTCCACCCCCGCGTCGTCCCAGGCTTCGTGCCCTTGCCGGGACCACGTGGCTCACTCCTCTGCTGTTTGCCACCGTGTCTGACCGTGAGCCACCTCTAAGGAAGACATATGGGACCAAGTGTTTTCGCCTTTCTGTTGCTTTTGGTTCTTCCAAAGGTTTTGAAAGCAGTTGGAAAACACTCTTATTTTCTTAAGGACCATTTTTCAGCTTCTCTACCAAGGATGAAGAGTTGGAGTAAAAATTAATTACATACTGGTAGAGTAAACATCCACCTATTTACCACGAGCCGGAGACTTTCAGCGGTTGCCGACGCAGAACACTCATTTTTATTAACCCTATTTCCTTTAGTGTCACTTTCCACTGACGTGGACGGGTCCCGCACGTGGATGTGGGGAGAGAGGAGAGCTCTGCACTCTGCAGCGCTCTGGCATCCTGCAGGACAGGACAAGGTGGCCCTGAGGACCCATCGGTGCACAGAGTGCCCATAAAACTTTAGCAATGGTACATATTTACCCAGACACCACTAAATCACTTTCTAATTTACCAGTCATTGCTTGAGAGGCCAGAAAGATTGAAAGCCCATGGAACTGAGCAGGGCCGATTCTGTTGGGAGAAGGGGCCACCCAGACACTGAGTCACTCGCTTATGGGCAGCTCTGGGTCCGCACCACTTTGGGGAGTTCTGGGTTTGTGTGGAAGGCAGCTGGCCCGTGGATAACACAAGAATGGACGGGGTGTCTTTCTCCCAGCGTCCTCAGCACACGGCTGTTGCCAGTGGTTGTGGCAGGCTTGCCTGCCTCGGGGGAGCTGATGGGAGGAGCGGGGAGCTTTGTGGACCCTGAGGAGCTGTGAGATGGGGAGCAGCTGTTCCAAACGCCCATGTCCGTTAGCATGAGACTCAATCTGTCACCTAAATCCCACCAAGCTGCCATCCAAAAATCACCGTTTAGTGTGTCTGCTAAAGTGGTATGTTTCAAATGCACGGAAAATTCCGAAAGCCAAAAGCACACAGCCGGGCACCTGTCTCCGAGCTCCCAGAATCGGCCGCTGTAAGCCCTTCTAGGAGGGACAGCGGCGGTCATCTCAGTCTGTTTGGGCTGCTGCGACTGCAGGCAGACGGGGCGGCTTAGAAACAGCAGAAATGTGCTTCTTACAGTTCTGGAGGCTGGAGTCAGGTCAGGGTACCAGCAGATTGAGTGTGGAGTGCGGTCCCACTTTCTCATTCGTAGATGCTGCCTGCTCACTGTGTCCTGGCATGGCTAGGGACAGGGATCTCTCTGGGGCCTCCTCTATAATGTAATTAACCCCATTCAGGAGGGCTCCACCCTGGTCCCGTTCCAAAAGCCCCACCTCCTGATATCATCACCTTGGGGATTAGGTTTCAACGTACAAACTTCGGGGACACAAACATTTGGCCATAGCACCAACAGACTTTCACAGACCATGCTGGGTCCTCCCCTGGAAGGAGGAGGGCAGAGGGGAAGTAAACTGGAGGCATATGGAAATAGGCCGGGTATGGTGGCTCACACCCGAATCCCAACACTTTGGGAAACTAAAGCCGGAGGATTGCTCGAGGCCAGAAGTTTGAGACCAGCCTGGGCAACACAGCAAGATCCTGTCTCTAGAAAATATCAAAAAGTTAGCCAGGGATGGCCGTGCACACCTGTGGTCTCAGCTGCTTGGGAGGTTCAGGCAGGAGGATCCCTTGAGCCCAGGAGTTCAAAGCTACAGTGAGCTGTGATTCCACCACTGCACTCCAGCCTGGGTGACAGAGTGAGACCCTATCTCTAACAAAAATAAAATAAAACATATTTAAAATTTTTAGGTAGTCGTAGAGGAGATGAAAATAAGAGAATTAATGCTTATCGTTAAATACTTTTTTATGGAAACCTAAGGAAAGAAAAGCAAAGGTCTTGAGGCAGCCTTTAAACAGATGAACCCTTCCTGTGAGAATATAGTGTTGCAGACATGGTGATAGGGTTTGGCTGTGTCCCCACCCAAATCTCACCTTGAATTGTAGTTCCCATAATTGAATTATGGTGGTGTCTTCCCCCATGCTGTTCTCATAACAGCAGGTTCTCACAAGATCTGATGATTTTATAGGGGGCATTTCCCCTTCGCTCGGCTCTGATTCTCCTTGCTGCCGCCATGCAAAGAAGGACGTGTTTGCTTCCCCTTCCACCATGATTGTAAGTTTCCTGAGGCCTCCCAGCCATGCTGAACTGTGAGTCAATTAAACGTCCTTCCTTTATAAATTATCCAGTCTGGCTATGGATTAGCAGTGTGAGAATGGACTAGTACATATGGCCAGACGTGTGAATCCTTTTCGTGATGTCTGGAGGATACTACAGCAAACTCACGTGTTCCTCCTGGTCTTCCCACCTTCCTGCTCCAGCCTTGGGGCCTTGTTCCTTCTGCCTGGAAGGTGCTTCCCCACACAGCTCTGTCCTGTGCTTCCTTTGGGTCGTGGCTCAGACACTGCCTTTTAGTGGGGCTCTCTTGACCCCCAGCCTTAAGCTTGAGCTGTGCTCTTCCATCCCAGATGCTGGGTCTCCTGGCAGCCATGCTCCTTCCTGGGAGGCTGCAGCTCACACACCCTGCATTGCACACATGGGTTTTCTTCACTGCTTTCTCCCCCAGTGAGAGCAGAAAAGGCTGGCGACTTTTCTGCTTGGTCAAGAGTGTACCTCCAGTGCCTGGCACACAGTAGTCCCTCCATCAAGACTCAACAGATGAAAGCCCAAACCTGAAATCTGAAATCAGTGACCCAGTTGAGGGACGGTTGGATTGCATGAATCATGGGGGCAGCAAGCCAGTTTGTGCTCTCTGGAGCCTCAAAGACCCTGGGGTTCAAATCCTGGCCCCACCACTTGTCTTCCTGTGGGTGAGCAACTGACCTTCCCTGAACCTTGGTTTTCTCATCTGAGATATGGGCCTCATATCCCTCACCTTCTGGGGGTGGGAGGGGTGTGATGATTAATTGAGATAAGAGAGGTGGAGTTTCCCGAAAACTGCCTTGCGCATAGTAAGTGCTCAATTAATGCTAGCTCTGATTTTCCTGTAATTCTCATTTTAACTCTTATTTGGAGACAATTTTATACTTAGAAGAGTTGCAAGAATAAGACAAAGAAGCCTCTTATTTTCTTCATGACTCGTCACCTGTTATTTCCCATGGGTCCTGTACACAATGCCTGCTCAAGTCTCTCTGACTCCTCTTTCTCTCTCTCACCTCTCTCTCAGGATACACACACAATATTTTCCCTGAATCATTTGAGAATTAGTTATATGGATATCACACCTTTGCCCCTAGATACTTCAGGCTGTATTTCCTAAGGATGGGATATACCTTAACTACTATGCAATTACTAAACTGAGGAAGTGTATCAATGATACGAGATTCATATCTAATCTAGATATTCCAGTTGCGCCAACTGCTTCAAAAATGCTTCTTGTGAGGGCAACCTCCTGCTAATCCAGATGCCCTCCCAGAGCAGCCATTGCATTTACTGTCACGCCCTTTCATCGGTGCAGTCTGGAACATTCCGGGGCCTTCCTTTGTCTTGCTTAACACTGGTGTTTCCGCAGACCGGAGGCGAGTTGTTTGGGAGAGCGCCTCCAGTTCAGCCCGGCTGATGTTTCCTGATGAAGCTTTTGTGATTTTCATCAGTGTTATCATTTCAGAATTGAGGGTCTCATTCGAAAAGTACAAGGCCGGTTTTCTGGGTAAAACGTTCATGTCTTTAGCCAACCGGTCACCGTCTCAGCACCAGTCTTACGTGGCCTGTTGCTTGCTGGAGTGACACGAATGGTTACTATGGTGCCGTTACGCATGGGGAGTTACGGGGAAAATGAGCTGCTCGCCTAAAACAAGTGCAGCAAAATATTGAGAAATATCTTGGGCCTGTCACTCAGGGAGTGTTGTAGAAGGTTCTGGAGAAGGCATTGAGACATTCTACTTTAATGAGCTGGGCTACCTAGAATCTGTGGTACAGCGAGAGAGGCTGTTTGTATGCACCTGTATGTACATGCCTTACTTAAAATTCAGAAAGAGAACCTTCAGGTGCCAGAATTGCTTGTAAGCCTGGTGAAGAGGAAAAAGCCACTTCCCAGGCCAGACAGGAAAGAGTGTCGAGGTCAGGAGCAGACAGGCCTGGCTGCAGACCTGCACTTTGGGCTTCAGCTGCCCCGATGCTGCCTCGAGCTTGGCCCACGCTGCTTCTCCCCAGAGGCCAGGTCTTCCCCACACACCCTGCTCTCAAGGACAGGAATGAGAAGGGGGTGACGAAGCACATTTCCTTTGAATCCAAGCATTGACATTCGTGACTTTCTTTACCCGTCACTCTGCCCTTTAAAGGGTCCTGGTGTGTGGAAATGGGATGGACGATTTTGCTTTTAACAGTGGTATTGGGCTGTTGATCCAGAACCCCAGTTCCAGAAAAGTGATGCCAGAGGAAACGGGGCCGCCTTACGGCAGCGAGGAAAACGCAAGAGGTGAGATCCTTGAACCACGGCTTGTGATGATGCCACTGTAATAAATGCTAATTACCTTCTCTGCTGCGCTGGGGGGTTGCTGCTGTTTTCTTCCTCTTCCAAGTGTGTTGCATTTGGATATGTAGTGGCTGTTAGGAAGTTTGACAGCTTCTCCTAAGAAAACATCAGCATGGAGGCACTTAAGTGGGTCTGTGTGGGTGCAGGGCTGCAGGGAGGCAGTGCGTTTTGTAGCTGGAAGATTCGCCGTGTGTGGGGTGGGATGTGGAAAGAATGTGGGGATGTGGACACCTGGCTGCTGCCTGGCTCCTCTCTGAGGGGACGAGGCCTGTGCAGGGGGGTGGCCCGACAGGGGTTTCTTCCCCATGTCCTGGGGGTGGCCGTCTGAAGAACCTGCCTGCAGGCCCTTTCCCATGTACAGCCTCTTCCTCCAGGAACACTGACTCTGAGGATGCACTGGCTGTTTGTTCTCTGTGGTGTTTGCCTTGCAGGTGGTCTGAAATGGAATTCGGACCCTGGTTCTTTCACAGCCTTTTGATGTTCGGGAGGACCCTGGCATTCTCAGGCATACTCAGGTGCATGGCTGCTGTTGGCTCAGAAGGACTCGCCATGAGTCGAATGTAGACAGTGCTGGCCTTGACCTTGGGTGAACGTCTCCTTGATGCCTAGAGGGTATCCGGGTCGTAGGTTTCCAGGGCAGGGAGTGACTGCAGGACCCAGCTCCATGGGCCACGTGATCAGGGCTGAGAGACAAACGCAGGTCCCCCACTTAACAGGCAAGCCCTGTCCCCAAAACCCGCCTGCAAGGGACGAGTACAGGAACTGGCAGAGGTCTTTCTGCAGCAACAGGGTCTTCACCACCCCCACGTTCTGTGCCGACTCCCAGAAGCCTGGCACACCCCAGCTCCCACTGAAGGACCTTCTGTAGGAGCTGAAAATGAAATAAGACCACACGGCTGTGGTGGACAGGAAGGACGTGCTTCTCCTCCTCCCCCTTCCCTCCCCTCCCATTCCCTCTCCTTCCTGCCCCCAGCTCCTCAGGGACTCTCAGAATCATGCTGCGTGCCAGACACCACACTGTGCAATGTCCCTGAGTCACATGTGACATCTCTACCTCTGTGCAGTGTATGTTCAGAGGAGGAAACTGAGGCACAGACACTTCAGTTCCCCGGAGTCTCACAGAGAAAAGATCAGGAGCTGGGATTCAAACCCAGTGGCCTCTGCCTTAGAGCCCAAGCCCTTCCTGAGTGAGTGAGACAGAAGCAACCAGCTTGAGCCAACCAGAGTTTTCATCCTGGGGGCTGCTGCCTCCAGAACGCAGGCTTTGCTCATGAAGGAACTGGCAGCCATGGGGATTTGGGTGGCCTCTCTTCGGCTTGGGGTCAGTGACATCAGCTCTGTGTTAAGTCCGATTTCACCTTAAAATGGATTTTCCTGTTTCCTTGGGGTGTGTGTGTCCCTTAGGCTAATCATAGATAAGTAATACATGATGTTATATGTGTTATATCTAAATATACAAATATTATTTAATTCATGAGACTGAAGGCTGAAGTTTCCCCAAGTGACAGAGCAAAAGCGGGAGTGGGAGACGCAAGGGAAGGGGTGGAGGAAGTTTGCCTGGCTTCAAAGAAGGGCTGGTCTGGGGTGTAGTCAGCACATCCTGAAGGACTGAAGGAAATGGGCGTCTGGGGTGAGCCTCTGCCTTCTCTTCTGGAGGAGAGGGAGCTTCAGGTCCTCCCAACTTCCACCCTGTGATGCTTAGGAAGCATCCCATCTGAGGACCCGCATGGGCAATGGGCAGATGCACGCCACATGATGAGGATGCCTGGTCCTGAGCAAGGCCCCCAGGACAGCGTGTCTTTGTATGAAAGACTCCATATTTCCACTATCTGGGTCAGTTTTCATCACACACAAGAGAAGTCCTTCTGAGCTTAGTATTGAAGGTGGACCTCAGAGAAGACAGCCCCTAGAGGAACATACAGCCCCAAGGGGTTAATCTTGTACAGACGATCCCTCTTTCAGAACACTATGGATAGATGGATGGATGGATGGATGGTTGAATGGATGGGCTGATGGATGGATGGATGGGTGGATGGATGGATGGGCAGATGGATGGATGGATGGATGGATGGATGGGCAGATGGATGGATGGATGGATGGGCGGATGGATGGATGGGTGGATGGATGGATGGGCGGATGGATGGATGGATGGATAGATGGATGGATGGATGGGAGGATAGATGGATGGGCAGATGGATGGATGGATGGGCAGATGGATGGGTGGTTGGGAGGATTGATGGATAGATGGATGGATGGATGGATGGATGGATGGATGGATAGATGGGCAGATGGATGGGTGGTTGGGAGGACTGATGGATAGATGGATGGATGGATGGATGGATGGATGGATGGATGGATGGATAGATGGGCAGATGGATGGATGGATGGATGGGCGGATGGATGGATGCATGAACAATAGACATTTGGACAGATAGATGGGTGGATGGATGGATGGATGGATAGATCGATGGATTTATTGGTGAGTGGATTCATGGATGGCTGGCTGGATGGATGGATTAATGGGTGGATGGATTTACAGGTGAATGGATAGATTCATAGGTAGGTGGATGAATAAATGGGTAGATTTTTGGGTGTGTGGATGGGTAAATGGATGGATGGATAGATAGATGGATCCACGGGTAGATGGATTCATGGATGGATAGATGGATTCACAGATGGATGGGTAGATTCATGGGTAGGTGGATGAAAAAAATGGGTAGATTTGTGGATGTGTCCATTGGGAACTGGATAGATTCATGGGTAGATGGATGGGCTTGACAAGTGGATCCATGGATCCACTGATGGATGGATGAGTACTTAGATGACATCTGACAGGGTCCAATGCCTGTATACTCACAGGGATCCTCCCCCTAACTATGGATTCTCTTGTGAGGGGCTGCTGTGTCAGTGGGATTTGTAAAGGTCCCAGGATTTCGTCTGTCTGAACCTGACTGATGATCATGTCAACTGATGGTTCACATTCAGGATACAAGTAGGCACAGTGTTCTCCTGAACCCTTCCGCCTCTGGCTTCATTCCTTTTTCTCACCGCCCAGGCTCCAGTAGGCAATGGTGTGGATGAGTGGCCCTTGGCAAATGTCAGGGACTGCTCTGGCCCCTCAGCCTCAGCCCCCACAAGGCAGCCAGTGGCACCCCAACCACTACCAGCTGCCCACATGGGTGTGCCATGTTCATCAGACACTCTTCCCACCTGTCCTCCAGGCCCTGATCTTCTCTCCATGAAGACTTCCCTTTTTTCCCTTCGTATTTTGGGGGCTAAAATACACAACATAAGGCCAGGCATAGTGGCTCACGTCTGTAATCCCAGCACTCTGGGAGGCCGAGGCGGGTGGATCATCTGAGGTCAGGAGTTCAAGACCAGCCTGGCTGGCCAACCTGGTGAAACCCTGTCTCTACTAAGAATACAAAATTTTTTTTAAAAAATGCAAAAATTTACTGGGCATGGTGGCAGGCGCCTGGAATCCCAGCTACTCAAGAGGCTGAGGCAGAAGAATCGCTTGAACCCAGGAAGCGGAGGTTGCAGTGAGTCGAGACTGTGCCATTGCACTCCAGCCTGGGCGACAAGAGCGAAACTCCATCTTAAAGAAAAAAAAAAAGCCACACACACACACACACACACACACACACACACACACACACAAAATTAGCTGGGCATTGTGGTAAATGCCTGTGATCCAGAGATTACAGGTGTGAGCCACTACACCTGGACTCCATTGAATTTTTTAAGAAGCCACACCATTTTACCTTCCCACCCACCGTGCACAAGGGTCCTTACCTCTTGGCTTTGATTTTATTTTTCTTCCCATGGGCCCATCTTTTGCACGATCCTATCTGTCACATTGCAGATTTTGACCCACAGGAAGCACCCAGGGCACCTTGCTGGGAAGGTGCCACAGATACCGTTGCTACAGTTCCAGGCCTCCTTTGGGGAGAAGCTAAGCAGCCTCCTCGTGTTGTCCAGGTGTCCAGCTGGCTCTGGACACACACTGCAGGCTCGACCTCCCCATGGACACCGCCCCTTTTCCCACAGTATCTCTGTATGCATTTCCTGGGAGGGACTGCCATCACAGCGCACAACACCGTATAGCTGAAACAACAGGAATTATTCCCTCATAATCCCGGAGGCCAGGAGTCTGATACCAAGGTGTCCACAGGACTGGTTCCTTCTGGAGGTTCTAGGAGAAGATCCTGCCTACCTCCTTGTGAGATATGGCACGGTTTCTCTTCACACAGCCTGCTCAACCTTTTATTCTTTAATTCCCAGCACTCCCCCGGCTTTCTTTTCCTTTTCTTCTTTTTGACTTTACTCCGTGTCCCGGCATGCCACAGCACCAGTGGCCTTATTAGCGCCAGCTCTTAAAAAAAAGACTGGCTCTCTAGTTCGCCACAGACAACCCCTTCCTCCTCTCCCCTCTCTCCCATCACGCGTCCACCTCAGCTAAGAAAGGTTAAATGTTTAGCCAGTCAAGTCTAGTTTAGATTGTGCAGTCCGACCTCAGCCAATGAGGAAAAGACACAGGGGCAGGAGTCATGTTAGAAATAAAAGTCTCTACTCTCCTTTGTTCTGTGTGCTCTCGTAGCAACGAGCCATACAGGAGACACCCTTCTGCGCACAAGTAAATTACTTTGCTGAAAAATCCTTTATCTAAGTGCTCGTTTTTCCTTACAACTCCAAGCCTTATTTCTAACACTCCTCCAGCTTCTGGTGGCTCTCTTCCCTTGGCTTGTGGCCACATCACTCCATTCTCTGCCTCTGTCTTCACGTGGCCTGTGTCTTGCCTTTTTTTTTCTTTTTCTTTTTGGAGACAGAGTCTTACCCTATTGCCCAGGCTGCCAGGCTGGAGTACAGTGGCACAATCTCTGCTCACTGCAGCCTCTACCTCCCAGGCTCAAGCAATTCTTGTGCCTCAGTCTCCTGAGTAGCTGGGATTATAGGAACGTATCACCAAACCCAGCTAATTTTTATATTTTTAGTAAAGACAGGGCCTCGCTGTGTTGGCCAGGTTGGTCTCAAACTCCTGGCCTCAAGTGATCCACCTGCCTCGGCCTCCCAAAGTTCTGGGATTACAGGCATCAGCTACCGCGCCCAGCCCCCTCTTCTCTTATAAGGACATTTGTCATCAGATTTAGGGCCTTCTTGGATGATTGAGGATGATCTTGAGATTTAACTCAATGGCATCTGCAAAGACCCTTTTTATTTTTTGAGACAGAGTCTCACTTTGTTGCCCAGGCTGGAGTATAATGGCATGATTATAGCTCACTGCAGCCTCGAACTCCTGGGCTTAAGCGATCCTCCTGCCTCAGTCTCCTGAGTAGCTGGGACTACAGGTGCACACCACCACACCTGGCTAATTTTTTTATTTTGTAGAGATGGGGTCTCACTATGTTGTCCAGGCTGGTCTTGAACTCCTGGTCTCAGGTGATCCTTCCACTTTGGCCCCCCAAAGCTCTGGGGATTATAGGCATGAGCCACTGCACCCAGCTCCCTTTTTCCAGATAAGGTCACATCCCCAGATTCCAGGAGGCATAACTTCCAGGCGCCACCATTGGACCAGACACCAGAAAGGCTATGGGCCTGGCATGGCCCATAGCTAAATGGTCCGGCCTCCCCCACCTGCCCCAGGCTCCCGTCACATTCAGGACCAATGGCCCTCCGTGGCCAGGCCTCCCAGACTAGCTTTGGAAAGTCATATCTGTGGTCTTGGATTTAGGAAAGGGAGTCCTGCCTCGACCCACAACCTCAGGACTGTGGCCATCCACACCCTGGGGAGGGAAGTGCACTTTCCATCCCAAGAATGTCCCCGAATGGCTGCAGCCACCTCACAAGGAGCTGGCTCAGACCAGTTCTGCTTTCGTCCACGTTCAGGCAGGTGACACTTCTCCATGCCATTCGCACCAAAGCCAAGGGTCAGGCACAGTCCAAGCTTCCCCACCCAGTTGCCCAATTTGTAAGGCTACAGCTTCCTGTGTGTTGAAGGACTCAGTGCCAGGGCAGCCCTGGGTCCTACAGGACCCCTTCATTAGGCCCAGGCCTTGAAAATGATTGGGGAGGCAGGGCGCAGTGGCTCACACCTGTAATCTCAGCAACTTTGGGAAGCCAAGGTGGGCGGATCACCTGAGGTCAGGAGTTGGGGGGCAGCCTGACCAACATGGAGAAACCCCATGTTGGGGTTTCTCTACTAAAAATAACAAAATTAACTGGGCATGGTGGCGCATGCCTGTAATCCCAGGTACTCAGGAGGCTGAGGCAGGAGAGTCACTTGAACCCAGGAGGCAGAGGTTGCAGTGAGCCGAGATCATGCCATTGCACTCCAGCCTGGGCAGCAAGAGTGAAACTCGGTCTCAAAAAAAAAAAAAAGAAATGAAAAAAGAAAATGATTGGGGAAGGGAAGGAGCCATCAGTGGTTAGGTGACATTTCAGTACTGACACCCATTGCTGGCCTGCCATCCTGCCACTGTGGGGCCACATCCTCTGCCAGACCCACAGAAGCAGCCCAGGGAATCAGCCACAGGCTGAGACTGAAACATGAGTCTCCTTCTAGAACCAGACACAGCCTTCCTCCCCAGGAATACAGACTGCAGGAAGGTGCTGAAACTGAATGGTTACCAGCCCGAGGAAGGAATAGAAGGAAGCGCTTTTTCTCCTATTTGAAAGAGAGGCCCCAGGCCAGGCCATTCAAACCCACCTGTGCATGTTGTGTGTCCCTGTGTGAGCCAGCAGACAAAAGACTGCTGTCCTGGGCCAGGCATGGTGGCTCATGCCTATAATCCCAGCACTTTGGGAGACTGAGGCGGGTAGATCTCTTGAGCCCAGGAGTTCAAGACCAGCCTGCCCAATGTGGTGAAACCCCATCTCTACTAAAATTACATTAGCTGGGCGTGGTGGTGCATGCCTGTAATCCCAGCTACTTAGGAGGCTGAGGCAGGAGAACTGCTTGAACACTGGAGGCAGAGGTTTCAGTGAGCTGAGATCATGCCAGTGCACTCCAGCCTGGGTGACAAGGGAGCAAAACTCCATCTCAAAAAAAAGAAAATGATCAGTAAACAGCAGAACACCAGACCATATAGATACAACCAAGTATTGATGGGTATCACAGACTACTGTGATTTCAAGGACACTAAAAAAATTGAAGCCCCAGATCCAGAGAAGGTACCTGCAGATCAGAATCAGCAAAGGACTTGCGTCTAGAATATAGAAAGAGCATTTACAGCTCCATAATAGTATCGACACCCTAGTAGGAAAACCACAAAAGATGTCAATGGTTACTTCATCAGAGAAGAGCTATGAATGGCCAGTAAGCATGTGAGAAGATGTTCAGCGTCATCAGTCATCAGGGAAATGCAAATCCAGACCACAGTGACAGGCCAGATGCATGGCTCACGCCTATAATCCCAACACTACGAGAGACCGAGGCAGGCAGATCACTTGAGGCCAGGAGTTACAGACCAGCCTGGACAACATGATGAAACCCTATCTCTACAAAAACTACAAAAATTAGCCTGTAGTCCCAGCTACTCTGGAGGCTGAGGTGGGAGGATCATTTGAGCCTGGGAGGTCGAGGCTTCATTGAGTCATAATCGTGCCTCTGCACTCCAGCCTGCACAACAGAGTGAGACCCTGTCTTAAAACCAATGCTGGGCGCAGTGGCTCACACCTGTAATTCCAGCACTTTGGGAAGCTGAGGCAGGTGGATCACCTGAGGTCAGGAGTTCGATACCAACCTGACCAACATAGAGAACCCCATCCCTACTAAAAATACAAAATTAGCCAGGCATGGTGGCACATGCCTGTAATCCCAGCTACTCAGGAGGCTGAAGCAGGAGAGTCACTTGAACCCAGGAGGTGGAGGTTGCAATGAGCGGAAATCACGCATTGCACTCCAGCCTGGACAACAGAGCAAGATTCCATCTCAAAAAAAAAATAATAACACAATACTACAACTTAACATTTTATTCTTTCTCTTTTTCTCTTAATGACAGAGCTGTTGTCGAAAAATATCTGCTTGAAAAGTCTCGCCTGGTATCTCAGGAGAAGGACGAGAGGTAGGAGAACGTTTCCTCAGGGATCTCTGAATGCCACGTCACGTCTGTGTTTCCTCCTACAGAGGAGGGAAGCAACGCAAATGTCCTGAGGTCAGAGGACTTTGTGGGAGACCACGGAGCCTCTCACAGGAGCGGGGCCTGCCCGTCCGTCTTCTCCCCAGATCTTCCCCGGTGGCCTCACACTTTGTCCTCAGACCTCCCAAGCCACCTTTGTGTGCCTCCCTGGAGGTTTTGTCCCCAGTAGATGCTCAGATGTCTGCCCAATATATAGTTAGATTAGAAACTTTTCTCAGGCATGGTGGCCTGTACCTGTGCCTGTAGTCCCAGCTATTGAGGAGGCCTAGGCAGACAGGATCACCTGAGCCCAGGAAGTTGAGGCTACAGCAAGCTAGACACTACGCTTCAGCCTGGGCAATGGAGCGAGTCCTTCTCTCTGTATTTTTGTTTGTTTGGTTGGTTGGGCTTTTTGTTTTTATTTTTGTTTTGTGTCAGAGTCTTGATCCCAGCTCACTGCAACCTCCGCCTCCTGGGTTCAGGCGATTCTCGTGCCTTAACCTCCCAAGTAGCTGGGATTACATGCGTGCGCCACCGTGCCCAGCTAGAGTCTTGTCTCTTTAAGGGAAAAAAAAAAAAAAACAGACCTGGAGCAGTGGCTCACGCCTGTAATCCCAGTACTTTGGGAGGCCTAGGTGGGAGGATCACATGAACCCAGGAGTTCAAGACCACCCTGGGCAACATGGTGAAACCCCATCTCTACAAAAAAGACCAAAAAAAAAAATTAGTTGGGCATGGTGACACACAACTGTAGTCCCAGCTACTCAGGAGGCTGAGCTGGGAGGATCACTTGAACCCAGGAGGTCGAGGCTGCAGTGAGCTGTGATTGCACCACTGCACTCCAGCCTGAGCAACAGAGCAAGACCCTATCTCAAGAAAAAAAAAAAGATGAGAAACATTTCTGATTAGCCGGGTGCTGTGGCTCACGCCTGTAATCCCAGCACTTTGGGAGGCTGAGGTGGGTAGATCACGATGTCAGGAGTTCGAGACCAGTCTGAGCAACATGGTGAAACCCCCATCTCCACTAAAAGTACAAAATATTAGCTGGGTACGGTGGTGTGCACCTACAATCCCAGCTACTCAGGAGGCTGAAGCAGGAGAATCACTTGAACCCAGGAGGTGGAGGTTGCAGTGAGCCAAGATCGCGCCACTGCACTTCAGCGTGGGCAACAGAGCAAGACTCCGTCTCAAAAAAAGGGGGGCGGGGCAGGTGCGGTAGCTCACGCCTGTAATCCCAGCACTTTCAGAGGCCAAGGTGGGCAGATCACGAGATCACGCGTTCAAGACCAGCCTGCTCAACATAGTTAAACCCCGTCTCTACTAAAATACAAAAAAGAGCTAGGTGTGGTGGTGAGCGCCTGTAATCCCAGCTTCTCAGGAGGCTGAGGCAAGAGAATAGCTTGAACTTGAACACCAAAGGCAGAGGTTGCAGTGAGCCAAGATCGCTCCACTGCACTCCAGCGTGGGCAACAGAGTAAGACTCTGTCTCAAAAAAAAAAAAAAAAGAAAAAAGAAACATTTCCGATTGACAAATAAGTGAGATGTACACCTACCCACCTCCAATCCTCCAGAAATCTATTTGCTCAAGACGTTTATGTGTTTTATTTTGTTTTTTTAAGACATAGTAAGAAGTGACTTACTGTTGTAAATTTGTACATATTTGAGGTGTGCTCTCCAAAGCCATGTTAGTAGTGGTTTGCAGAGTAGCTATTGCTTGGCCTCCAAGAATGACCGTTTTCCTCCCAATTTTGACCTGCAGGAACTACCACGTGTTTTATTATTTGTTACTCGGGGTCAGTGAGGAAGAGCGCCGAGAATTTCAGCTCAAGCAGCCTGAAGACTATTTCTACCTCAACCAGGTAAACAGTCTTGAGCTCCAGCCACACATACCACCTCTGTTCCCGGCCTCAAGCTGTTTATGCACCGCCGGGAAGTCAGAGGCAGCCTGCCCTGGCCCCCAAACCCACTCCCAGAAGGCAGTATTAAAAGAACCCATTCATTCCCCTGGTCCCGGGGCCCTGCCCCGGCAGCTCCAGCCAAAATCACTCTGGCACGCCACCCTCACCAGCCCAGGAATGCCCAGAGTGCTGACGCCTTTGTTTTCCAGCATAACTTGAAGATTGAAGATGGAGAGGACCTGAAGCATGACTTCGAGAGGCTCAAGCAGGCCATGGAGATGGTGGGCTTCCTCCCCGCCACCAAGACGCAGTAAGTATGCGGCCCCCAGCCCATCCCCCCGAGCCTACAGGGGGCACGCGTGGCCCTTACCAGTCACTCTGTAGTACGATCCACAGCCCGGTGAAAACGGGCAGGCAGTATGTCCTGAACAGAGCTGCCCTACAGAATGTGGCCCAATAGCAGTGAGCACATGAGAAGGGGCTCAAGCCATTGGTCATTAGGTGATGCCAATTAAAGGTAACGTGAACATACCTAACACTGCCAAACTGTACCCTTAAAAATGGTTTGGCCAGCCAGGTGCGGTGGCTCACACCGGTAATCCCAGCACTTTGGGAGGCCAAGGCGGGAGGATCATCTGAGGTCAGGAGTTCGAGACCAGCCTGACCAACATAGAGGAACCCCATCTCTACTAAAAATACAAAGTTAGCCAGGCATGATGGTACACACCTGTAATCCCAGCTACTCAGGAGGCTGAGGCACAAGAATCACTTGAACCCAGAAGGCGGAGGCCGCAGTGCCACTGAACTCCAGCCTGGGCGAGAGAGTGAGACTCTGTCTCCAAAAAAAAAAAAAGATGGCACCTCTGAATAGCCAATGGACTCCAGCCTAGACAACATAGCCAGTGACTGGCCAGACACAAGTACCTACAGTTTCATTCCCATCAAGTTCATAGACAGCATTAGATGTCAGGACCATGCTTCCTCCAGGCTTGGAGGCCTCCAGGGTCCAGCCTGGAATGTTCTATTTCTTGGTCTGGGGGCTAGTTAGAGGGATCTGTACACTTTTTTTTTTTTTTGAGACAGAATTTCACTAGCCAGGTATGGTGGTGCAAACCTGTAGTCCCAGCTACCCGGGAGGCTGAGGTAGGAGGATCACCTGAGCCCGGGGAGGTTGAGGCTGCAGTGAGCTGTGATCATGCCACTGCACTCCAGCCTGGGCGACAGAGTGAGACTCTGTTTCAAAAAAAAAAAAAAAGGAAAATAGCTGTCTAGCCAGGTGCAGTGGTTCAGGCCTATAATCCCAGCTATTCAGGAGGCCAAGGCAGGAGGATCACCTGAGGCCAGGAGTTTGAGACCAGCCTGGGCAACACAGCAAGACCCCATCCCTTTAAAAATACATTTTTAAATGAGCTAAGTGTAGTAGCCTGTAGTCCCAACTACTCAGGAGGCTGAGGCAGTAGAATCACTTGAGCCCAGGAGTTGGAGGTTACAGTGAGCTATGACTGTGTCACTGCACTCCAACCTGGGCAACAGAGCCAGATCCAGTCTCAAAAAAAAGATAACTGTCTGCAAAGTCACATTCCAGAGAGGCAGTCCTCAAGAGAAGCCTTAGACATCTTTCCACCTTCATGAGCTCCTACCAGAATTTGCTGGCTGTATAGATTTGGCCCGGTTCCCTGGAAGTGTCTGCTCTCTTAGGAATGTAGAAGCTGCCCAAATGTGAGTGCCTTTTCCTTCCCAGGATTTTTGCTGTCCTCTCGGCCATCCTGTACCTGGGCAATGTCACTTACAAGAAGAGAGCCACAGGCCGAGAGGAAGGGTTGGAGGTCGGGCCGCCCGAGGTGCTGGACACCCTGTCGCAGCTTCTGAAGGTACCGTTCGCCACCTCTGTCCCTCCTCAGGCCGCCTCTCAGTATGCCTCTGGGTACCTCTCAATACGAGGGATGATACCCAGAACTTCCTTCATCAGCTGAGGTTTCATCAGCCAGGTCCTCACATCCTATGCTATCATCTCCACCATGTTCCTTCCTCATTTCTGATGAACTCGATGGACAGGGGCACCTCCTCTTCCCACCCTCAAGTAAAAGCCTCTTTAAAACTACAGCAGGCCAGGCGTAGTGACTCACACCTGTAATCCCAGCACTTTGGGAGGCTGGGGCGGGCAGATCACCTGAGGTCAGGAGTTTGAGACCAGACTAGCCAACACGGTGAAACCCCGTCTCTACTAAAAATACAAAAAGCAATTAGCCAGATGTGGTGGTACGCACCTACTACTGTGGAGGCCCAGCTACTCAGGAAGCTGAGGCATGAGAATTGCTTGAACATGGGAGGCGGAGGCTGCAGTGAGCCAAGATCTCGCCACTGTGCTCCAGCCTGAGTTACAGAGCAACACAATGTCTAAAAAAAAAAAAAAAAAAAAAAAAACTCAGCTTGGGGCTGGGTGCAGTGGTTCATCTTTGTAATCCCAGCTACTTGGGAGACCGAGGCAGGAGGATCGCTTGAGGCTAGGAGTTCCAGACTAGCCTGGACAGCATAGTATCTTTCGATCTCTACAAAAAAAAAAAAAATCAGCCAGCTGTTGGTGGTGTGCTCCTGTAATCCCAGCCACCCAGGAGGCCAAGGCAGGAAGGTTGCTAGAGCCCGGGAGTTCATTGCTGCAGTGAGCTCTGGTCATGCCACTGCACTGCAGCCTGAGTGAGTGACAGAGCAAGGCCCTGTCTCTCAGAAAACAAAAAATTCTAGTTTGATCAGCGAAGTCATTTTCTCTTGGACCTGCCGTCCCCTCCTCCACTGGTTCTCAGCCAGGGGCAGTTCTGCCCCCAGGACACACCAGGCAATGTCTGGTTGCCATACTCTGGGTTACTCCTGGCCTCTGCTAGGCAGAGGCCAGGGATGCTGCCCAACACCCTGCAGTGCACAGGACAGCCCCCCTATGGCAGAGAATTATCCAGCTCCAAGTACAAATGGCAGTGAGGCTGAGGAGCCCTGCCCTGGTCTTTGTTTTTTAACCCATTTATGCCTAGTGTTGCATTATTGGAACACTACGCATGTGGGAGTTACATCCTATTGCTCAAGGTCACCACCAAGGTCTGATTGCAAAAAGTCAAAAAATTGCAATCTCAGGCATAAATTAAGCATGCGTTCCACCTGTAGCTTTTCTTAAAGTAGGGTACAAGAGCCCCAGCTTTTGTTGAGTTCTTGGGGATATATGAGCATCTGCTGGGATATTTACAGAAAGCCCCCACTGGCCAGGCGCAGTGGCTCACACCTGTAATCCCAGCACCTTGGAAGGACAAGGCAGGTGGATCACCTCAGGTTAGGAGTTTGAGCCCAGCCTGACCAATATGGAGAAACCCTATCTCTACTAAAAATACAAAAATTAGCCAGGCATGATGGCATGTGCCTGTAGTCTCATCTACTCTGGAGGCTGAGACAGAAGAATTGCTTGAACCCAGGAGGCGGAGGTTGCAGTGAGGGAAGATCACGCCATTGCACTCCAGCCTGGTGACAGAGCGAGACTCCATCTCAAAAAAAAAAGAGAGAATGCCCCCACTTATCCCCTACTCTTGCTGCTGATGGGCAGAGACTGCCAGCTCAGAAAGAGAGCTTGGCAGCTGGGGGAGGGATGAGCGTGTCGGGCTGTCTGGCTAATGTCTAGCCCCAGCCCCTGTGTGATGGATGGGAGCCACCAGCTCCAACAGGCAAGGCGGTGAGTGCTGGTCACCAGGCACCACCCGGACCCATGGCCTGCACTCACATGAGGCCTGCATGCACACACCCGGGCCACAGAGCATGAGCGTCCAGCGAGCCTGTGCCATGTGCAGAACAGCACGTCTCAGGCTGGGCACGGTGGCTCACGCCTGTAATCCCAACACTTTAGGAGGCCAAAGCAGGCAGATCACTTGAGGACAGGAGTTCAAGACCAGCCTGACCAACAGAGAGAAAGCCTATCTCTACTAAAAATACAAAAAGTAGCCAGGTGTGGTGGTGCGTGCCTGTAATCCCAGCTACTGGGGAGGCTGAGGCAGAAGAATCACTTGAACCTGGGAGGCCGAGGTTGCAGTGAGCCAAGATTATGCCGCTGCACTCCAGCCTGGGCAATAGAGTGAGATTCCATCACCATCTCAAAAAAAACAAAACCCAGCACATCACAGGTGGGTGGGCGGGCCTCAGAGCTCACTTCCAGGCCTGGCTGCTGGGACTCCATCTCCTAGCTGCCTCAGGCTCCAGGCCTTGCCTCAGTGACACCAGGACATGCCTGATAAGCCCTCCATCTCCCTTTTCCTTCTCCCCCTCCTTGATCTCCAAACAGGTGAAGCGAGAAATCTTGGTGGAGGTTCTAACCAAAAGAAAAACAGTGACCGTCAATGACAAGCTCATCCTTCCCTACAGCCTCAGCGAGGTGAGTGCTGCCAAGGCACTCACGGGGTGCCAGACCCCAAAACACAAGTGGGAGAGGTCCTTGGAAAGAGCCGGCATGGGTGGGCTGTTCCTGTCCCTGAAGCACTAGAATGGAACCCAGGCAATGCCTCTGATTGTCACATGAGGTCAAATATGGCACAAGCCAGCCTGGGGGGCAAACCGTGGCCCTCAGACCAGAACTTGAGCCACATGCAGTCATAGCTGTGTTTCTAGATGTCCTGTGTGTATGCTGGTTCTCACCAGCAATGGTTGGCCAGATCCAGCCCTCCACGTGGTTTTGCTGATAAAGTTTTATTGACACATGGCCATACCCTTCATTTACATACCATCTAAACTGCTTTGGGGCTATAACAGCTAAGCAGAGCAGTTGCGACAGAGAACATCAGGCCCCAAAGCCAAAATAATGACCCGTGGTCCCTTCCAGAAAAAAATTTGCCCATCCCTGGACTTTGGAACATGACACTGACTGCCCTTACGTAACTCCCAGCGTGTGAGTCTCAAGCCTGTGACGCTAAATCTTGATAAGACGCCTCCCTCTGGTCTTTGCCCTAGCCTGGATGTTTTCTCTGTGCTGTATTTCTCTTGCATTTTTCCATCTCAAGAGCAGAGTCACTTGCAGCTTGTTTAGTAACAGGAAAGTACCTAGTCACGGGGTTGGGGGGCCAGGGGGATTTTTAGCTCCTTACCCGATGGGAAGCTGCTGTGGATTTCAGACAGGCACCGGGGACATTCTGAGCCCACACAGGTCCAGGGCAGCATGTGATGTTGCCAGGAAGTGGCTGCACAGCACCCAAGACTTAAGCAGCACCGGTGCACCCGAGAGGCTCCATGCAGAGCCAGAAGCACCAGGCAGGGACTGCATTCTGTGTGGTTCCATTTCCTTGACATCCAGGACATGCAAAATGAGGGGGACATGTTCTGGATCTTGTCTGCAGCTGAATACGTCTGTCAGAGCTGAGGCCCGAATATGTTTAAAAAAAAAAAAAAGCCTATTTATTCTGTATAGATTAGACCTTAAGAGCCTTTTTTTTTTTTTTTTTTTTTTTTTGAGATAGGGTCTCACTCTTGCCCAGGCTGGAATGCAGTGGCACGACCTCGGCTCACTGCAACCTCCGCGCCCCCCAGGTTCAAGTGACTCTCATGCCTCAGCCTCCTGAGTAGCTGGGATTACAGGTGTACACTACCAGGCCTGGCTAATTTATTTTGCATTTTTATTTTATTTTGAGACAGAGTTTCACTCTTGTTGCCCATGCTGGAGTGCAATGGCGTGATCTTGGCTCACTGCAACCTCCACCTCCCAGGTTCAAGCAATTATCCTGCCTCAGCTTTCCAAGTAGCTGGGATTACAGGCACATGCCATCACGCTGGGCTAATTTTGTATTTTTAGTAGAGACAGGGTTTCACCATGTTGGTCAGGCTGGTCTCGAACTCCTGACCTCAGGTGATCTGCCCACTTCAGCCTCCCAAAGTGGTGGGATTCCAGGCATAACTCACTATGCCCAGCCTTTTTCTTTCTTTCTTTTTTTTTTTTTTGGCATTTTTAGTAGAGATGGGGTTTCGCCATGTTGTCCAGGCTGGTCTTGATCTCCTGACCTCAAATGATCCACCCACCTCGGCTCTCAGAGTACTGAGATTACAGGTGTGAGCCCCTGCGCCCAGTCCCAAAAGAGCTTTGATGCACATGGTGACAGCCACGTGGCGCCCCCGGAAGAACAAGGGGCCTGCAGTTACACCCTGCTTGCTGGTTCTACCACAGTTGCCCCGTCCCCTCCCTGAGCCTGAGTTCGTCACTCAGCAGCAGTTTGGGTTGCTCTGAGGAGTGTGCCACTGTATGGAGAGGCCTCAGAGCCCATCCAGGGGCCACTGGGTCTGTTAATGCCCCAGTGTACAGGCATGTCCCCTAGGACGGGGGAAAGGTATGTGTTGGATGAGTCGAGTGTTGACAGAGGCCACCTTGGCTGGTTGCAGTGACTCATGCCTATAATCCCAACACTGTAGGAGGCCAGGGCAGAAGGATTGCTTGAGCCCAGGAGTTCAAGACCAGCCTTGACAAAATAGTGAGACCCCGTCTCCACAATAAAATTAAAAATTAAGGCCACATGCGGTGGCTCACACCTGTAATCCCAACACTATGGGAGGCCGAGGCAGGCGGATCACCTGAGGTCAGGCGTTCCAGATGAGCCTGGTCAGCGTGGCAAAACCCCATCTCTACTGAAAATACAAAAATCAGTCAGGCATGGTGACGTGCACCTGTAATCCCAGCTACTCAGGAGACTGAGGCAGGAGAATCATTTGAACCTGGGAGGTGGAGGTTGCAGTGAGCCGAGATTGTGCCATTGCACTCCAGCCTGGGCAACAAGAATGAAACTCCATCTCAAAAAAAGAAATATGAACCAGTTGTGTTGTGCAGCTGTAGCCCCAGCTACACAGGAGGCTGAGGCAGGAAGATCGCTTGAGCCCAGGAGGTGAAGTTTGCAGTGAGCCAAGATTGTACCAGTGCACTCCAGCCTGGACAACAGAATGAGACCCTGTGTTAAAAAAAAAAAATTAAAAAGGCCATCTAGGCTGGGCACAGTGGCTCATACCTGTAATCCCAGGACTTTGGGAGGCCAAAGCAGGCGGATCACCTGAGGTCAGAGTTGGAGACTAGCCTGGCCAACGTGGTGAGACTCCATCTCTAGTAAAAACAAAACGTAGCCAGGCATGGTGGCGCTCACCTGTAGTCTCAGCTACTGGGGAGGCTGAGATAGGAGAATTGCTTGGACCCAGGAGGTGGAGGTTCCAGTGAGCCGAGATCGTGTCATTGCACTCCAGCCTGGGCGACAGAGCAAGACCCCAGCGCAGGCCCCACCATGCCAGAGGTGAGCCGCCCCCTCTGTGTCCACAGGCCATCACTGCCCGCGACTCCATGGCCAAGTCTCTGTACAGTGCCCTGTTCGACTGGATTGTGCTTCGGATCAACCACGCACTTCTCAACAAGAAGGACGTGGAAGAGGCAGTCTCGGTGAGTGTCCACATCTGCTCCCTTAAGCCAGGCCAGGGGAGGCCACGTCCTCAGCACCAGCATCCTTGGTAGATGACCTGGAACATCCGGAGCCGAGGCATCCGCAGTCAAGAGGCTGGTTCCTCCCACAGGCAGGCCCAGGAAACAGGATGGGCTACGAAATGCAAGGGACCCAGGGCAGCATGAAAACACAGGGCTCACACCTGTAATCCCAGCACTTTGGGAGGCCGAGGAGGGCGGATCATGAGGTTAGGAGTTTGAGACCAGCCTGGCCAACATGGTGAAACCCCATCTCTACTAAAAATACAAAATTTAGCCAGGTGTGGTGGTACATGCCTGTAGTCCCAGCTACTTGGGAGGCTGAGGCAGGAGAATTGCTTGAACCTGGGAGGTGGAGGTTGCAGTGAGCCAAGATAACACCACTGCACTCCAGCCTAGGCAAGAGAGTGAGACTCCGTCTCAAAAAAAAAAAATACAAAAATTAGCCAGGCGTGATGGTGAGCGCCTATAATCCCAGCTATCGGGAGGCTGAGGCAGGAGAATCATTTGAATCTGGAAGGCAGAGGTTGCAGTGAGCCAAGACTGCACCATTGCACTCCAGCCTGGATGGCAGACTGAGACTCCTTCTCAGAAAAAAAGAAAAGAAAAATCACAGGGCCCCTTATTCAAAAATGACAGATTCTGGCATGCACCTATGGTCCCAGCTACTCAGGAGGCGGAGACAGGAGGATTGCTTGAGCCCAGGAGGTCAAGATTGCAGTGGTGGTGCCACTACACTCCAACCTGGGCGACAGAGCAAGACCCTATCTCAAAAAAAATTATGGGTTCCATGCTGGTGATGGCAAAGTGTTCTGCCGAGCATCGGGCCCTCAGAACCTAACAAGTCACAGCCTGTGGAGCCAGCCCCTCTCATGAAGCCTGGCTCCTTTTGGGGGTATGCTCGGGCAGTGACCATTTTCTCTGTCTCTACCAGTGCCTGTCTATCGGGGTCCTGGACATCTTCGGATTTGAAGACTTCGAGAGGAACAGCTTTGAGCAGTTCTGTATCAACTACGCCAACGAGCAGCTGCAGTATTATTTCAACCAGCACATCTTCAAACTGGAGCAGGTGCAGAAAGGACTTTTTTGTCCATTTTTTTAACATGGTAAACTAGACATCACATGAAATTTACCATCTTAACCATTTGTAAATATTCAGTTCAGCCGCAGTAAGTACATTCACACATTAGCATTGTTATATGCAAACATCACCACCGTACACACCCGGAACCCTTTCAGTTTGCCAAACCGAAACACTGTCCCCATGAAACACTCACCCCATTCGCCCTCCTGCAAGCCCTGAACTCACCCATTCCACTTCTTTGTTGTTGTTGTTTTGTTTTGAGACAGGGTCTTTCTCTGTCACCCAGGTTGGAGTGATGTAATCATAGCTTACTGCAGCCTCAAACTCCTAGGCTCAAGTGATCCTCCTTCCTCAGCCTCCCGAGTAACTGGGACCACAGATGCACACCAGCATGCCTGGCTAATTTTTGTATTTTTCGTAGAGATGAGGTTTTGCCATGTTGCTGAGGCTAGTCTCGAACTCCCAAGCTCCCGAGCTCAGGCACTTCTCCCACCTCAGTCTCCCAAAGTGCTGGGATTACAGGCGTGAGCCACTGTGCCTGGCCCATTCTACTTTCTGTCTCTATAATTTTTGACTACTCTAAGTGCCTCATGTAAGTGAAATTAGACATTATTTGCCTTTCTGTGACTGGCTTATTTCACACAGTGTAAGTCCTCATGGTTCATCCACATTGTAGCATATGTTAGAATTTCCTTCCTTTTCAAGGCTGAATAATACTCCATTTTCTGGATATACCACATTTTGTTTATCCATTCATCCTTCAGTAGACACTTGGGTTGCTTCCAGCTTTGGGCTATTGTGAATAATGCTTCTATGAACATGGGTGTGCAAATATCTCTTCGAGAGGCTGCTTTCAGTTCTTTAAGGTATATACCCAGCAGTGGACTTGCTGGGTCATATGGTGATTCTGTTTTTAATTTTTCTGAAGAACCACCATACTGTTTCCCATAACAAACAGCTGCAGCATTTTATAAGGAAATATGTCATTGCCCACCCAGCCCAAGGGGAAAATGGAATGAACTAGAACTGGAATCTCCCTGGAGGCCCAGATCGTTGGTGAACTTGCCCCAGAATTTTTCTCAGTCAAAAGGAAAATTCCAGAAACCCCTCCCAGCCCAGGATGAGGCAAATGTCAGGAATGTTTTGAGACACTGTTCATTTGGGGGCTTCTCTGTCCTAACAAAATCCTTTCGAGGGAGAGAAACAGGGTCGCCTTTTAAGGATTTGCTTAGCTCAAGGACGCTGATAACCTATCCGACCTTTTTTCTTTTTTTGAGATGGAGTCTCATTCTGTCACCCAGGCTGGAACGCAGTGGTACGATCTCAGCTCACTGCAACTTCCGCCTCCCTGGTTCAAGCATTTCTTCTGCCTCAGCCTCTGGGATAGCCGGGACTACAGGCACCCGCCATGACAACTGGCTAATTTTTTGTATTTTTAGTAGAGATGGGGTTTCACCATGCTGGCCAGGCTGGTCTCAAACTCCTGATCTCAGGCAATCTGCCCACCTTGGCCTCCCAAAATGCTGGGATTACAGCCATGAGCCACCGCGCCCGGCCCTGACGTGTCTCTTCACAGCTAAATAGTCAACCATCATTATTCACGTCTTCTCCTTCACACTGATGATTCTGAAGGGAAAATGAAACTGGCGGGCTTATGTAAATATCCAGCTGATTTTCCTATTAAGCCTTCTGGCAGTGAAACATTGGGAATGTAGCTGGTCAGAATTAAATTGTGCAGGAAGGGTGACATACACACTAAATTGCAAAGACTTAGTACATGAGAAAAAAGAACATAAACTGTCTCAGCTCACTGCAGCCTCAAAACGCTGAGATTTAGTGATCCCACCACCACAGCCCCCCGAGTAGCTGAGACTATAATTACATGCCACCACACCCAACTGGCTTTTTTTTTTTTTTTTTTTGAGATGGAATCTTGGTCCTTCACCAGCCTGGAGTGCAGTGGCACGATCTTGGCTCACTGCAACCTCCGTCTCCCGGATTCAAGCGATTCCTCTGCCTCAGCCTCCTGAGGAGCTGGGACTACAGGCGTGCGCCACCACGCCTGGCTAAGTTTTTGTATTTTTTAGTAGAGACGGGGTTTCACCATGGCCAGGATGGTCTCGATCTCCTGACCTCATGATCCACCCACCTCAGCCTCCTAAAGTGCTGGGATTACAGGCGTGAGCCACTGCACCTGGCCTCCAGCTCGCTTTTTATGTTTTATTTTTTGTAGAGACAGGGTCCTGCTATGTTGCCCAGGCTGTTCTTGAACTCCTGGCCTCAAGCAATCCTCCTACCTCGGCCTCTTAGTTACACGTTAACGTGATCACATTTTAGATATTCAGGGTTAAATTAAGTGTGTTATTAAAGTCAATTTTGAGCCACACACAGAGGCACATATCTGTAGTCCCAGCTACTGAGGAGGCTGAGGTGGGAGGATCACTTGAGCCCAAGAGGTCGAGGCTGCAATAAGTGACAGTTGTGCCACTGTACTCCAGCCTGGGTGACAGGATGAGACCCTGTCTCAAAAAAAAAAAAAAAAGAAAAAAGTTAATTTTACCTATTTTTTTACTCTTTACCTGTGATTATTAGAAAATTTGAGGCTGGGCATGGTGGCTCGTGCTAGCAATACCAGGGCTTTGAGGGGCTGAGGTAAGAAGATTGCTTGAGGTCAGGAGTTGCAGTGACCTATGATTACACTACTGTACTCCATCCTGGACAACATACCAAGACCCTGTCTCTTAAAAAAAAAAAAAAGAAAATTTTTCAGACGGAGTTTCTGCCAAAATATTTTTTTTGTTAGCCAGGCATAGTGGCACATGCCTGTAGTCCTAGCTACTGAGGAGGAAAGAAAATGTGAAGATTCCTGTTGGACAACATAGCTCTGGAGCAGGGGCCAGCAAACCACAGCCTGTAGGTCAAATCCAGTCCCACAAATTGTTTGTATAAATAAAGCTTTATTGGCACACAGCCATTCGTTTACATATCATCTGTGGCTGTTCTCACATCTTGACTGTTAGTTGCAGCAGACATCATCTGGTTCATAAGGTACTCTCTGGCCCATTACAGAGAAAGTTTGCCCACCCCTAGGTGATTTTAAGTGTGATTTTTTTGTGTGTGTGACAGGGTCTCGCTCTGTTGCCCAGGCTGGAGTGCAATGGTGTGATCTCAGCTCACTGCAACCTCCGCCTTACCAGTTCAAGCGATTCTCCTGCTTCATCCTCCCCAGTAGCTGGGATCACAGGCGTGCTCCACCATGGCCCGGCTAATTTTTGTATTTTTAGTAGAGACAGAGTTCTACCATGTCGACCAGGCTGGTCTCAAACACCTGACCTCAGGTGTTCCACCCACGTTGGCCTCCCAAAGTTCTGGGATTACAGGCGTGAGCCACTGCGCCCGGCCCTTAAGTGTGATATTTAGTGCCATGCTGTGATCAGTATTTGAGAATGTGCATTCTTATTTCCTGTTTATAATCATTCATTTATCTAGTAAGTTTGTATAATTATTCATGTATTCTTATTGATGTACTCGTATGCATTTTGTTAAATTGATTTTTTTTTTAACTTTTAAGTTCAGGGGTACATGTGCAGGTTTGTTATGTAGGTCATGAGGGTCTGTTGCAGATTATTTCATCACTCAGGTATTAAGCCTAGTACCCATTAGCTATTTTTCCTGATCCTCTCCCTCCTCCCACCCTCCACCCTCCAATGGGCCCCAGTGTGTGTTGTTCCCCTCTATATGTCCACATGTTCTCATCATTTAGCTCCCTCTTATAAACGAGAACATTTGGTTTTTGGTTTTCTGTTCCAGTGCTAGTGTGCTAAGGATAATGCCCTCTAGCTCCATCCATGTCCCTGCAAAGGACATGACTCCATTCTTTTTTTTTTTTTGAAATGGAGTCTTGCTCTGTTGTCCAGGCTGGAGTGCAGAGCAGTGCCATGATCTTGGCTTACTGCAACCTCCACCTCCTGGGTTCAAGCAATTCTACCTCAGCCTCGCAAGTAGCTTGGATTACAGGCATCTGCCACCGTGCCCAGCCAATTTTTGTATTTTAGTAGAGACGGGGTTTCACCATCTTGACCAGGCTGGTCTCGAACTCCTGACCTTGTGATGCACCTGCCTCAGCCTGCCAAAGTGCTGGGATTACAGGTGTACAGGTGTGAGTTGGCCGCCTGACCCCATTCTTTTTTTATGGCTGGGTAGTATTCCTTGATGTATATGCACCACATTTCCTTTAACCATTCATAGGCATTTAGGTTACTTCCATTTCTTTGCTATTGTGAATAGTGCTGCAAAGAACACACGCATGCAGATGCATTTATATGTCAGCATATCTATTGATACATGAATATGTTCCCACCGTGGGGATCCCCTATCCAAACCTCTTGGGACCAGAAGTATCTCAGGTCTGGGATTTTTTTAGATTTTTCAATATTTGTGTTATGCTTACTGGTCGAACATCCCAAATCTGAAAATCCAAAATCTGAAATGCTCCAATGAGCATTGCCTTTGAGCATCACATAACACTGGCAGTCGAAAGCTCCGGGTATTTTTTTTTTTTTTTGAGATGGAGTCTTACTATATTGCCCAGGCTGCTCTCAAACTCCAGGGCTCAAGCCATCCTCCCACCTCAGCCTCCCAAGTATCTAGGATGACTGGTACATGCCATCACATCCAACTAGTTTTTTTCTTTTTTATTTTTTGTACAGATAGGATCCTGCTGTGTTGTCCAGGCTGGTCTTGAATTCCTGGCCTCAAGCGATCCTCCCACCTTGGCCTCCCAGTTACTTTTTATGTCAGTTATATGTTAACATAATCATATTTTGGATATATGGTGTTAAATTAAGTGTATTATTAGAGTTGCATTTTTTTTTTTTTTGAGATGAAATTGCACTCTTGTCGCCCAGGCTGGAGTGCAGTGGCAGATCTTGGCTCACTGCAACCTCTGCCTCACAGGTTCAAGCGTTTCTCCTGCCTTAGCCTCCCAAGTAACTGGGATTACAGGCGTACACCACCACACCCAGCTAATTTTTTTTTTTTTTTTGGTATTGTTAGTAGAGACAGGGTTTCACCATGTTGGCCAGCATGGCCACCGTGGTCTCGATCTCCTGACCTCGTGATCCGCCCTCCTCGGCCTCCCAGAGTGCTGGGATTACAGGCATGAGCCACCACGCCCGGCCCCTATTAGAATTAATTTTAAGCCATGCATCAGTTTAAAAAGTTTCCAATTTTGAAGCATTTCAGATTTTTGCATGAGGAATACTCGACCTGTATGAATAAATGTTACGTAGGTATTAAATATCTGGGCGATAAGAAACTTACTGATCCCGCACCAACCCTGCAGGAGGAGTATCAGGGTGAGGGGATCACGTGGCACAACATCGGCTACACAGACAACGTCGGCTGCATCCATCTCATCAGCAAGAAGCCCACAGGCCTCTTCTACCTGCTGGACGAGGAGAGCAAGTGAGTGTCCACACCCCGTCCGTCCCAGTGCATATGCACATGGGCACTGGGTCGGGTTCTACAGCCCCCAGAGTCTTACCCCAAATGCAGACTTTCCCAAGAACTCCTTTTTATTTGGGAAACAGGGTCTCACTCTGTCACCCAGGCTGGAGTGTAGTGGTGTGATCATAGCTTGCTACAGCCTCAACCTCCTGGGCTCAAGTGATCCCCCAACGTGAGCCTCCTAGTAGCTGGGACTACAGGGTCACACCACCACTCCTGGCTAATTTTTGTATTTCTTTGTTTATTTTTGAGGTGGAGTCTTGCTCTGTCGCCCAGGCTGGAGTGCAATGGCGTGATCTCAGCTTATTGCAACCTCCGCCTCCCGGGTTCAAGCGATTATCCTGCCTCAGCCTCCTGAGTAGCTGGGATTACAGGCACATGCCACCACAGCTGGCTAATTTTTTGTATTTTTAATAGAGACAGGGTTTCACCATGTTAGCCAGGATAGTCTTGATCTCCTGACCTCGTGATCCGCCCGCCTCGGCCTCCCAAAGTGCTGGGATTATAGACGTGAGCCACCACGCCCGGCCTGATTTTTGTATTTCTTTGTGGCAACAGGGTTTTGTCATGTTGCCCAGGCTGATCTTGAACTCCTGAGCTCAAGGGGTCCTCCCACTCGGCCTCTCAGAGTCCTGGGATTACAGGCATGTGCCACCACGCCAGGCCTGAGAATTTCTGTCTCTTCATTTCACTGGGCCACAAGACCAAAGCTTGTGTGTGTAAAATGCACAAACACCTCACTGTGAAAACATCAACATGTGTGATTAATTGTGCACTTGGACACACCCGCCAGGAGTTTTCAGCAAAGGATTATGGGCCTGTGTCTAGAAACGAGACGAGGGCAGGCATGGTGGGGCATATCTGTGGCCCCAGCTACTCAGGAGGCTGAGGCAGGAGGATCACTTGAGCCTGGGAGGTTGAGGCTGCAGTGCGCTATGATCATGTCACTGCACTCCAGCCTGGGCAGTGGAGCAAGACACAGGATTGGCGAGTCCTTGCAAAGGGCAGTGCAGTGTGTAGAGCTGGGACTTGGATGCTGCCAGGCTCCGGGCTCACTGCTGAGCCTTCACGCCTCTTCCCCGCAGTCCACAGGGCGCCATGATGGCAGACGAGATCGATAAGGCACCTCATTCCGGGTCACCCAGTTGTAGTGACTGAAATCACATGACACTGACCAAACTACTTCCCTGTGGCTCCCCTAAGGGATCACTACAAGCCCAGGAGTTCAAGACCAGCCTGGGCAACATAGAAAGATTCCATCTCAGCTGGGCGTGGTGGCTCGCACCTGTAATCCCAGCTCTTTGGGTGACTGAGGCGGACGGATCACAAGGTCAGGAGTTCGAGACCAGCCTGACCAACATGGAGAAACCGTGTCTCTACTTAAAATACAAAATTAGCCAGGCGCAGTGGCGCATGCCTATAATCTCAGCTCCTCAGGAGGCTGAGGCAGGAGAATCGCTTGAACCCGGGAGGCGGAGTTCTTAAGTCTACTTCCTTATGGTTCTGGAAGCTGGAAGTCTAAAGTCAAAGTGTCTGCAAGGCCCTGCTCCCTCCAGAGGCTCCCGGACAGGACCTGCCTTGCCTCCTCCAGCTTCTGAGAGTCCAGGCTTTCCTTATCTTCTGGTCGTATTGCTCCAGTCCCTGCCTCCCTCTTCACACGGACTTCTTCCCTCTGTGTCTCCATCTCTCATCTCTCAGTCCTGTCTCCTCCCCTTTTTTTGTTTTTTCTTTTTTGAGACAGGCTCTTGCTCTATTGCCCAGGCTGGACTGCAGTGGCACAGCCTCAGTTCACTGCAGCCTCAACCTCCCAGGCTCAAGCCATCCTCCTGTCTCAGCCTCTGAAGTGCCTGGGACTACAGGCACGCGCCACCACACCCAGCTAAGTTTTCTTTTTTTTTTTTTTTTGAGATGGAGTCTTGCTCTGCCGCCCAGGCTGGAGTGTAGTGCCACCATCTTGGCTCAAGTTAATTGATGTCATCTCGGCTCACTGTAACCCCCACCTCCTGGAATCAAGTGTTTCTCGTGCCTCAGCCTCCCAAGTAGCTGGGATTACAGGTGCCTGCCACCACACCCAGCTAATTTGTATTTTTAGTAGAGATGGGGTTTTTTCACCATGTTGGCCAGGCTGCTTAAAAAATTTCTTTCAGAGATGGAATCTCCCTATGTTGCCCAGGCTAGTCTTGAACTCCTGGGCTCAAGCAATCCTTTCATCTTGACCTCCCAAAGTGCTGGGAGCATAGGTGTGAGCGACCACACCTGGCCCTGTCTCCTCTTTTTAGAAGGATGCCAGCCACGTAGAACTAGGACCCATGCTAATTACCTCATCTCACCTGATTCCATCTGCAAAGACCCTATTTTCTGAATAAGGTCACATTCAAAAGTTCGTGGTTGGGGGTTAAGACATACACATATTGTTGGCCGGGCGCAGTGGCTCACGCCTGTAATCCCAGCACTTTGGGAGGCCGAGGCAGGTGGATCACAAGGTCAAAAGATCAAGACCATCCAGGCCAACATGGTGAAACCCCATCTCTACTAAAAATATAAAAATTAGCTGGGCATGGTGGCACACGCCTGTAGTCCTAGCTACTAGGGAGGTTGAGGCAGGAGAATCACTTGAACCTGGGAGGCAGAGGTTGCAGTAAACCAAGATTGAGCCACTGCACTCCAGCCTGGCGACAGAGCAAGACTCCACCTCAAAAAAAAGATACATACATATTGTTTTATCAGCAGCTCTGTCAGATCCATCCCTTGTCAGGGACATCCCCTGCCTCAAACCTAGTTCCTGTCCAGGACAGGGGAACAGACACATCCCCTTGAGACTGGGGTCCAGGTAGAGAATTCCAACACTGGTAACTCCACCTGTAATTCCAACACTCTGGGAGGCCGAGGTGGAGGATCACTTGAGACCAGGAGTTAAAGACCAGCCTGGGCACCACAGCAAGACCCCATCTCTGCAAAAATAAAAATAAATTAGCTGGGCACAGTGGCGTGTACCTATAGTCCCAGCTACTCAGGAGGCTGAGACAGGAGGATCACTTGAGCTCAGGGAGTCAAGGCTGCAGTGAGTTGTGATTGCACCATTGCATTCTAGCCTGGGCAACAGAGCAAGACCCCAACTCTAAAACTTAAAAAAAAGGAAAAGAAAAAAGGAGAGTCAGCAGTAGGAGGAGCTACATCATCACAACCTGAAAACTCCCCGGGCCGGATCAGGGGAAGCCCATGAGGCAGGGCCTGGCCCAGCAAACTCGGGTCTCTTTGTTTAAAATCTTGCTATGTTTGTTCATCATGGAATTTTTTTTTCTTCTTGAACACTGATTTGGATTTTCTGAGATCGTGTGCTAAAATATTATCTATCTCAACAACTGAGGGTTTGAGGGGACACTCAAGGCAGATAGATACCTCACACTCCATACCCTGTCCACAGTCCTGGAAATGATGTGTTTCCTAGCTCCAGACTCTCCCCTCCTTGGCTCCGTGAACTCGGAGCCTCAGGGTTGGGATCTGGGCGTGCGTTCCAGTGCCTGTATTTTCAAAAGTGAGGCCGGGCTCCGGCAGGGTGTGCCAAAACAGCAGCATCATTTCCCTCCTGGGAGGCAGAAGCAGTCAGGTACAAGGAGTCCCTTATTCTGCCCGCACAACCTCCCGCTCCCCAGAGCAGACCAGAGCCCGGCTTCATCATCCTCTCCCCACCTCTCCTTCCAACTGTGGAGCAGGAGAAGGACCTCCCATCCAAGGCCTGGCATTCAGGTACAAATGGCTTCAAGACCAGAAATCACCCGGGCCCGAGATTATTCTTAGGAGCTGCCCATGATGGGTCACAGATCCAGACCTCCCAGGGGACAGACTTTGCAGACCCCACCAAGCCTGGTCAGCGTCCTCTCTCCAAGCCCCCTAGAAAACAGCCATGTGGGAGTGAAGAGAATGAGCCACCCGGCCTCTGGGTAACATTGGGCTACTCAGTGTTAATTTTGTAGCCCTGGCTGGGCTCCCACCCCTCTGCCCACAGAGCCCTGTGCCAATTCACTGCTCTGCCCACCCCATGCACCCACCCACCTCGTGCACCAGAGGTCTGCAAGGTAAAATACACAGCAGGTAAATCATGCCTTGCCGCCATCCATGCCTGCAAAGGTTCCGTGTTCTGTTCCCAGCTTCCCCCATGCCACAAGCCAGACCCTGCTGGCCAAGTTCAAACAGCAGCACGAGGACAATAAGTACTTCCTGGGCACCCCGGTCATGGAGCCAGCCTTCATCATCCAGCACTTCGCAGGGAAGGTGAAATATCAGATCAAGGTAGGTGTCTCCTCGTCACCACGGGCGGAAGCCTGAAGGAAGCCACAATCGGCCCAGAAGCCCACGTGGGAGGATCCTCCTATGGGCGAGACTCGAGGGTTCTAAGAACCCACCCCGAGTCCCCGGCTCCAATGTCCAAGGCGCCATAGCTCAAGAACTGCGATTTGCACTTAGGATGGGCCCCACCCCATGCCAACCCTTCCTGCGCCAGCCCTGGGTCTTTGGTAGGCACCAGTGAGCGACTCCCCCCCGGTGACCGCCCACATCCATCCCCCACCAGGACTTCCGGGAGAAGAACATGGACTACATGCGGCCAGACATCGTGGCCCTGCTGCGGGGCAGCGACAGCTCCTACGTGCGAGAGCTCATCGGCATGGACCCCGTGGCCGTGTTCCGCTGGGCCGTGCTCCGGGCGGCTATCCGGGCGATGGCCGTCCTCCGGGAGGCCGGACGCCTGCGAGCCGAGAGGGCCGAGAAGGCTGCAGGTGGGAGCCGGGGCGTGAACCCACAGAAGCATCAGTGTCGAGAGGGGGGCACATCCAGAGTTCATCCTGAAGTGAACATTTCGGTGGCATTTAGTACATTCATTATGTCATGCAAACGCCACCTGTCTACCTGCAGAAACTCGACCTGTGTGTGTAATTTAACCTCAGGGCATGCTATCAGCAACTCCATCTGGCCTCTCCTTTGCCGGTGATGATCCCTGATCCCGCTGGCCCTGGGAGTTTGCTGATTGTGATGATGTAGCTCTTCCTAGTGCCCCACCTCTTACTCTCTTCTTTCTCTCTATCTCCTTTTATTTTTTAAAGAGACAGGGTCCGCTAGGCACCGTGGCTCACGCCTATAATCCCAGAGTTCCAGACTAGCCTGGGTAACACGGTGAAACCCCATCTCTACTAAACTACAAAAAATTAGCTGGATGTGGTGGCATGCACCTATAATCCCAGCTGCTTGGGAGGCTGAGGCAGGAGAATTGGCTTCAACTGGGGAGGCAGAGGTTGCAGTGAGCTGAGATCACACCACTGTACTCCAGCCTGGGCGACAGAGCAAGACTCCATCTCAAAGGCCCCCCCCCACCGCCCGCCCCCCAAGAAAAGAAACAGACAGGGTCTTCTTTCTCTTTCTCACCCAGGCTCTAATTTAATGACAAGATCTCAGCTTACTGCAACTTCCACCTCTCGGGTCCAAGTGATTCTCCTACTTCAGCCTTCCCAAGTAGCTGGGACTACAGACACCCACCACCACACCAGGCTAATTTTTGTATTTTTAGTAGAGATGGGATCTCACCTTGTTGGCCAGGCTGGTCTCGAACTCCTGACCTCAAGTGATCCCGCCCACCTCAGACTCAGGAAGTTCTGGGATTACAGGTGTGAGCCACCATGCCCAGCCCCAGCTTCATCTCTTATCTGAACATTCTCTACCAGGAACCCAGCCTCAAGGGGACATTTCTGTTTCCCTGTGCTAGACAGAGATGGTTTGAGGCAGGGGATGTACCTGATCACATGAGACTCTGGCCAGCCCTGTAGAGTTGCTGATAGAGGGATGACAGAAAGCTATGTCCTCATTTTTCCCGGAGGCAACCTGAGGCCTACACAGTCCAGTGGTTCACCCGGGTCTAAGGGCTCCGACCTTCTGTCCTCAGCTTCAGTTTCAGTTACCAGCTGTGGCTTCTGTCTCCGGAAGGGGGTTGATGAAAAGGAGGAAGAATAAAGCTTTCATGAGAAATAGGAAATAGACAGTGCTCTGTTTGGGGGATCCAAAACTTCACAGTTTCCTGACTGCCCAAACTTGAGTAATGAGCTGCTTTTTAAGATGGGTCTGCCGAGCATAGTGGCTCACACCTGAAACCCTAGCACTTTGGGAGGCTGAGGCAGGCAATCGCTTGAGGTCAGAAGTTCAAGACCAGGCCAACCCAACGTGGTGAAACCCCATCACTACTAAAATACAAATATTAGCCAGGCATGGTGGTGCATGGCTGTGGTCCCAGATGCCACAGGGAGGCTGAGGCAGGAAAATCACTTGAACCCGAGAGGCAGAGGTTGTAGTGAGCCAAGATCGGGCCAGTGCACTCCAGCCTGGGTGACAGAGCAAGACTCTGTCTCAAAAAATAAATAAATATCCTGAGAGCTAGACTGAAGTGATTGTTAAAGAAAAAAAACTAAAAATAATAAATAAATAAATAATAAGATGGGTCAAAGTGTCCGGGTGCAGTGGTGCAAACCAGTCGGTCGTCCCAGCACTTTAGGAGGCCAAGGCAGCTCTCTTGAGGCCAGGTGTTTGAGACCAGCCAAGGCCACTAGTGAGACCTGATCTCTCCAGAAAAGTTGAGATTTAGTCATGTGTGTCAGCATGTGCCTGTAGCCCCAGCTACTTGGGAGGCTGAGGCAGGAGGATCGCTGGTGCCCAGGAGTTGGAGGTTACAAAAGCTATGATCACACCACTGCACTCTGGCCTAGGCAACACAACAAGACCCTGTCGGTAAAAGTTTTTTTTAAAAAAAAAGCGTGGGGGATTCTCGGTGGCTCACGCCTGTAATCCCAGCACTTTGGGAGGCCAAGGTGGGCAGATCACCTGAGGTCAGGGATTCAAGATCAGCCTGGCCAACATGGCGAAATCCCGTCTCTACTAAAAATACAAAACTTAGTCGGGCGCAGTGGCCTGTAGTCCGAGCTACTCAGGAGGCTGAGGCAGGAGAATCACTTGAACTTGGGAGGCGGAGGTTGCAGCGAGCCGAGATCACGTTACTGCGCTCCAGCCTGAGTGACAGAGCGAGACTCCATCTCAAATAAGTAAATAAAATGGGTTAAAATGGTTGCAGCCTCTGCAGGAGGCCATCCCCACACCATCCGCTCTGTATCTCCAGCAGGTACGAGCAGCCCTGGTGCCCGAAGTCACCCAGAAGAGCTGCCAAGAGGAGCCAGCACCCCTTCGGAAAAACTTTACCGGTGAGCAAGACCCTGATTCGTCCAAACTGAAATCTCTAGGCAGCAGCATTGCTTCAAACAACTAAAGGGTTTCCACATTCTAAACCCAGGTTAAGGTTGCTCTGAATATCTGAATCAGTCACTGAGTGGCCGTTTGAACCAGAAAGACCCAGGACCAAGCAGCACTGGGTGGTTCTGCTTTTCTGGATGCAGAATAGCAGGCCTCGGTGCATGATGCACTTCAGGGAGATGGGAGGGGGCTGAGTTTACAAAGGATCCATTTTATGGCCTAGGGTGGGCACTGGGAGGTATGGGGCCAAGCATCGCTGGTGGTGCAGAGAGACAGGCTTGATTGATTGGAGAGTTCCTCCTCCATCCTGCCCAGGACTCCCTGAACGTAGTTCTGCCAAGTTACTTCATTCAGAGACAGAAACACATACATTCTGGTGTGCACATGAGATGACACGGGGTCTTCTGTGGACTCTAGCAATGACCACAGGCCCTGCACACACCCAAGCATGTGCCAGCACCAGGGTAGAAAAGTGACCAGGCTAGCCGGACATGATGGTGCACACCTGTAATCTCAGCACCCGAGGCAGGCAGATCACCTGAGGTCAGGAGTTCAAGACCAGGCTGGCCAACATGGCGAAACCTCATCTACTAAAAATACAAAAGTTAGCCAGGCAGAGTGGCAGGTGCCCATAATCCCAGCTACTCGAGAGGCTGAGGCAAGAGAATCACTTGAAGCCCGGAGGCAGAGGCTTCAGTAAGCCAAGATCAGATCACACAACTGCACTCCAGCCTGGCTGACAGAACGAGATGCTGTCTCAAAAAAAAAAAAAAGTTTTTAGAATTGCCTTTTTCACCCAAAATGGGACATAAGAAAGGAGAATGCACTCCTCTGTTTTTTTTTTATCCCCCAAGTTCCCAACAGCTAGAAAGCTTCCTTCTATTTGGTTGTGTCGGTTGCATTTTTGTTTTGTTTTGTTTTGCTTGAGACCAGACTGGAGTGCAGTGATGTAATCACAGCTCACTGCAGCCTCGACCTCCGGGGCTCAAGCAGTCCTCCCACCTCAGCCTCCAAGTAGCTGGGACCACAGGCACACGCCACCATGCCTGGCTGATTTTTTCTTTTATAAAGACGGAGTCTGATTATGTTGCCCAGGCTAGTCTTGAACTCCTGACCTCAAGCCAACCTCCCGCCTCAGCCTCCCAAAGTGATGGAATTACAGGCACGAGCCACCGCACCCAGTCCTCTTTCTTTTTTTCTTGCCTCCCTTACCCTAAAGACAAAGTGACTTCTGACCTGCAGTAGCAGAAGCAGCATCCATCTCCCCAGGGCCTGGCCACAGGGCTGCGGGTCCCGCCCCAGGAGCATGTTAAGTTTATACAGATTCTCCCTTTCAGCTGCTCAATGCTAGATTTCTCATTTGACGGCTCTGAGGAGTTCGATATTAACGCTTTTGAGGACATCATTGCTTTCTATGAAAGCAAGAAGTAAGTGCAGAAAGGCTTCGATCCCGAGGCCAGCAAGGCACCAAGAGGAGCCATCTTCCCCAGGCGCTCAGTGCTGCGTCCAGGGCACAGACAGAGAGGACCTGCCATTCAGGGAATGCCAGGGCCCTCGGGGGACGCTCCCGCCAGATTTGCAGATTTCGCCGGGTCGGGGGGCTGGGGATGGGCCAAAGTCAAGGGCCGCGTTCCAAGCTGTGGCCGCTGCACTGACCACCCTGGGTGTGGAGGCCACTCGAGTGTAGAGGTGACGGGTGACCCCTCTGTTGCCTTTGCTCGCCTCCCTGGAGGGCTGGGGAGAGCAGGTAAGTGGGGCCATGTGGGCACTTGGCATGGTGCATGGAGCACAGGGGCTGGGGTTGGGTCCCTCCAGGCCACCTGCCCAGAGCTAAAACATGTGCTTTGAACCACTGCCAGCAGGGCATGGTGGCATGTGCCTGTAATCCCAGTGCTTTGGGAGGCTGAGGCGGGAGGATCGCCTGAGGCCAGGAGTTTGAAACCAGCCTGGGCAACATAGCAAGACCCGCCCCCCCAACAAGAAAAAATAAATAAAATGTCTGGAATAAGGAATTCAAAACAACAACAAAAAAAAACAGGAAAAACCAGATCCTCATTTCTAGAAGTTCTCTCAAAAACGTGTCATTTAGGTAGTCCTCACTAATACTCAGTTTGAAAGCATCCAGTTTTCATCTCTAAGACATTCCCATTCACACGCGGTATCACCTCCAGCGTGCGTGCTCAAGCCTAAGTCCGCATCCTGAAACAAAACAAAGGGAGTAAGGTGGAGTGCTTTGAGGGTGACTGTCCCGTTAAGCTAGGGTTTCTCTGGCTGGGTGCAGTGGCTCATCCCGTAATCCTAGCACTTTGCAGGAGGCGGACTTGGGCGGATCACTTGAGGTCGGGAGTTCAAGACCAGGCTGGCCAACGTGGCAAAACCCCGTCTCTACTAAAAATACAAAAATTAGCCAGGCGTGGTGGTGGGCGCCTGTCATCCCCGCTACTCAGAAGCCCGAAGCAGGAGAATCACTCGAACCTGGGAGGCAGAGGTTGCAGTGAGCCAAGACCGCATCACTATACTCCAGCCTGGGCGACAGAGCAAAAAACAAAAAAAAGAGAAAACGAGGGTTTCCCAACCTCAGCACTGTGCCAGGTCCTCCTCTGGGGTGGGCACCTGGCCTGTGCGCTACAGGGTGTTGAGCAGCCTTCCTGGCCTCCACCCACCAGATGCCAGGAGAGCACCACCGCCCCCACGTCATGACAACCATGAATGTCTGCAGACACTGGCAAATGTCCCCTGATGGGGATGTTACCACCCCAGTTGAGAACCACTGTGTTCCACCTGTGGCTCACGTACTCAAATTAATTCCTCCAAAGGCCTTAGGAAAGCCAGCAAGGAGATTGACATCTGGCCACAAAATCATGGAGAGAGACTAATTTGCTCGTCCCACAGAGACCCTAGGTTCTTCTTTTCTGAGCAACTACTAGCTGCCTTTTTTTTTTTTTTTTTTTTTTTTTTTGAGACAGAGTCTTACTCTGTCGCCCAGGCTGGAGTGCAGCGCGCAATCTTGGCTCACTGCAACCTCCACCTCCCCGCCTCCCAGGTTCAAGCGATTCTCATGCTTCAGCCTGCCGAGTGACTGGGACTACAGGCACACACCACCATGCCCAGCTAATTTTTGTGTTTTTAGTAGAGACAGGGTTTCACCCTGTTGGCCAGGCTGGTCTTGAACTCCTGACCTCAGGTGATCTGCCCACCTTGGCCTCCCAAAGTGCTGGGATTACAGGCGAGAGCTACCTCGCCCAGCCTGTCATGGAATTTGAAAAAATAAATAGGGCAGGTGCTGTGGTGCATGTCTATAATCCCAGCACTCGGGAGGCTGAGGCAGGAAAATCGCTTGAACCAGGAAAGTGGAGGCTGCAGTGAGCTGAGATCATACCACTGCATTCCAACTTGGTCTACAGAGCAAGACTCTGTCTCAAAAAAATTAAAGTAAATTTAAAACTAAATAAATATCCCCAAAGGCTCTTAAATAAGATAACTTTTTCAATGATCCATATAAAAAGAATGGATTGAAGTGGAATGATCTGATAGAAATGATCCTTTGTTTTTTTTGGAGACAGAGTCTTGCTCTGTTGCCTAGGCTGGAGTACAATGGTCCTATCTTAGCTCACTGCAACCTTCACCTCCCAGGTTGAAGCAATTCTCCTGCCTCAGCCTCCCGCATAGCTAGGATTACAGGCGCCCTTCACCACACCTGGCTAATTTTTTGGTATTTTTAGCAGAGATGGGGTTTTGCCATGTTGGCCAGGCTGGTCTCGAACTCCTGACCTCTGATGATCCACCCGCCTCAGCCTCACAAAGTGCTGGGATTACAGGCGTGAGCCACCACGCCTGACCGGAAATGACCTATTGAAGAGGATCAATGATTCGTGTTGCCAAGTCCAGTTTGCCTCAAAGCTCCACCCTGCTCCAGAGATTGGGGAGGCTGGCCCAGTCCCCCTTTTTGGCAAAGAAGAGAGGGGCAGCATTGAGCACAGTGTCTTTCCCCAGCTGCATGTTTTGGCTCCAGTGGCCTGGGGACAGTCCCAATGGCTCTGGGAACTCCGAGGTGGCAGGCCTGCAGCTCTAACTCCATCTTCTTTCTGTCACTGCGCCCCCTCGGCCCCTCCCCTCAGCGATTTGCATAACCAAATGATCAAGAGCATCAAAGGATTGCCCTGGCAGGGCGAGGACCCCCGTAGGCTTCTCCAGTCCCTCAGTCGGCTCCAGAAACCCCGCGCCTTCATCCCGTGAGTCCCCCCTTCCCAAGGCCTTGCTTACAAGTGCAACAACCGCCTCCCCCTACTCCCGCGACCCTGGCGGGGCCCGCAGGCTGCCTAAGTTGCATCAGCCACTAAAACCACACTGCTGCCTCATGGCTCTCCCCTGGCCATCACTAAATGCCAATCAGTAACACCCCTGGCCGCTGTCTGCACTGTAGCCCAGGCACGGGCGCTTCCCAGCACATGGCGCAGCCTCCCAAGAGCATTCCTTCCTAGAGACATCTGATTTGCCACCCGCAAACACACCGGCCTCCATCTCGTCCGCGTGCCTGTCTGACTTGCAGAGCAAAGCTTTCCCCCGCCTTTGCCACTGTGAGCTTGCAGAGAAGCCGTCTGAAGCAGGGAATGCCATTTCTCGAGGGGACGGCCCTGCGCATTGCAGATGGCCACGTGAGCCATTTGGGAGAGCCCCGAAGGTGCATAAACCGGGTTGGGATCCTGACTGCTAGCGCACCATGGAACCCAAGCATTCTCCACTTTTGCCCCCCAAATAGGGTAGTGACTCTCATGCTTCCATTATGCTGACCAGCACCAGCAGGCGGCAGCCTCAGCTGACAGGACATCCACGCGGTCACCACATCCCACCTTTTAGTGGCCATTGGGATATGGGCTGGCTGAGTGCAAAGTTTGCACCTGCGTGGGAGCCAGTTTCTTTATTTTTTTTTCTTTTTTAAGAGATGGGGGTCTCATTCTGTTGCCCAGGCTAGAGTGCGGCAGTGACGCACTCACCGCTCACTACAGCTTCGACCTCTTGGGCTCAAGCAAACCTCCTTCCTCAACCTCCAGAGTAGCTGGAGGTACAGGCAAGCACCACCACACGTGTCTAATTTTATTGTCTGTAGAGGTGGTCTTGCTATGTCATAGCCGAGGCTGCCAGGCAGGTCTCAAACTCCTGGGCTCATGCGATCCTCCTGCCTTGGCCTCCCAAAGCACTGAGATTACAGGCGTGCACCACCACACCCAGCAGGAGCCTATTTCAAACTTTAGTTCTTTTTTATTTTTTATTTTTTTTTGAGGTGGAGTCTCACTCTGTCACCGCAGGCTGTAGTGCAGTGGCTCAGTCTTGGCTCACTGCAACCTCCACCTCCCGGGTTCAAGCAATTCTCTGGCCTCAGCCTCCCAAGTAGCTGAGATTACAGGCATACACCACTACACCTGACTAATTGTTTTGTATTTTTAGTAGAGATGGGGTTTCACTATGTTGGCCAGGCTGGTCTCGAACTCCTGACCTCAAATGATCCGCCCACCACGGCCTCAAACTTTTGTTCTTGTTATGCCTTATTTTACCCCTCAGGGATTCAGGGGAAACTGAATGCAACCTTGAAGGCATAAGCATCTCACAGACCTGCAGAATACCACCTCCTTAGCCGGTCTTCAAAAGGCACCAGGCCGTTCGAATACATATGTATTTATGTATTTATTTTCCCCTTGATCTCTAAGATTCCATAAGGTGTCTGTGAACACAGGGGCTGTCCCCTTCTTTACCTCGGCCAAAAGAGCAGCTTTGGGTTTTGGGTCTTTTTTGAGACAGTCTTGCTCTGTTGCCCAGCCTGGAGCACCGTGGCGCGATCTCGGCTCACTGCAACATCCGCATACTGAGTTCAGGCGATTCTTCTGCCTCAGCCTCCCAAGTAGCTGGGATTACAGGCACCCGCCACCACACCCAGCTAATTTTTGCATATTTAGTAGAGACAGAGTTTCACCATGTTGGCCAGACTGGTCTTGAACTCCTGACCTCAGGTGATCCACCCACCTCAGCCTCCCAGAGTGCTGGGATTACAGGTGTGAGCCACGGTGCTTGGCCAGCTTTGGTTTTCTTCTTTCCTACCAGCATGAGCCTGAAAGGAGCGCCCACCCAGGCCCCACATTGGTTCTTTTGCAGGGCAAGTCCCTGCCCTACTGTGCCCTGCCAGCAGAGGGTTCCAGAAGGGCCTCCGTGTGCCTGTTTGGCATCTGCCGGCACATGGCAAAGACAGCCTGGTCACCTGGTCTCCACCAGGACTGCTCAGCCTCCCTCGGTGCCCCACTCAGGGTATCCTGCCGTGATTTGGGGGGATATGTCATTTCCTCCATAGCGAGTCCTGTTCAATGCACGCCCCACCCTGTAGATTGCTAACCAGTCCCTCCTACTTCTTGGACATCCAAATGGCCCCCAGACCAAATGTTCTTGTCAGCCTTGGGGCAGCCACCAGCAGAGTCAGGCTGCCGCCTTCCCAGGGAAACTGGTGTCCACAGACAGTGGCGGAGGCACGCCAAGGTATGCAGCGTGGAGAGGCGGCGGCGGCCCTGTTGCATTTACGCCTTCTCACTCTTTCCCCCCTCTCTGTCTCTTAGTCTAACCCGCAAGGCGTGGCTTGCTGAACTAACCCAAATCCCGACACTGTGTTCCTTTTGTTCACAAAACCATTTTTAATATTTTGACAGGAAAAATAAAGGTATCAAACAAAAGCAGATCATTCCAAAGGTAAAAAAAAAGAACACACCCCGCGCGACACATTCCAAGATGTCCTGCTTCTCTGCCCATCTTGAGAGCTGTCCCTTCTGCAGCTTCTTTTATTTCCTCCTCCTTCCCACTATCTCCCCCTCCCTCCAAGGAAGAAAAAATTTCTTGTGTTGAAATGATTTGGAGCTGTCTCTTTCTGGGTTTCCCAGAAGCAGGGTCTGAGATGGGGATATTTACACACAGCGGCGTATGGCGGGGGGGTTGCAGAAGAAGGCAGAGAGAAAGGGGTGAGGGAGGAAGCCAGGGGTGTGAGTACAGCTGAAGTCTGAGCTCAATCTGGTCCCACAGGGAGCTCTAGCGGTTCATAGCACCACAGGGCTCATTCTGCCCCCAGGTAGTGGGACATCTTCAGTCCCTGGCTATGGGGCCGCTTCCAGACTGGACAGAGCACCTCCCAGGGGCTCTCTAATTTCCACATGCAAGTGCACGTCATTTACGAAATTTGCGAAAAGAGTAAGAATAGCCTTGCCGTCTAGTTAGCAGTTGGGAGGGGGCTAGCTCCTCTTGTCAGCAATAGAACTGGCTGACACAGGAGGGTGGGCCTGTCCAGTGAGCTCATGCAGAGGACAGAAAGGACCTGGCCCTTCTTGGCTCGAGCAACGTAAACTGTATGAGCTGTGCAGAGCAGAGGGACAGCCAGGTTCAGTAGCACTGGCTTCCTCTCCTAACCCAGAGGAAGAGGAAATGGGGCAGCCACTCAGGCTGAGAGAGAGGCTGTCATCAGCCCTCCCGGAACCAGCGCTGTGTGCAAGGTGCAACCCCAGCTCATTCCACCGGGCCGGCACCAGCAGCGCAGTCCTGAGACCAAACCTAAGAGCTGCCACCCGGGCACTTGCTGCGGGGACGCTTGTGATGCCTCCCCGTGCCCATGTGGGCTGCGGGAGGGCAGGCCGGACCCCATGTGTCTGTCCTAGAACCTGCTGGACTCCAAGTCCCTGAAACTCATCATCAGCATGACCCTGCACGACCGCACCACCAAGTCCTTATTGCATCTGCACAAGAAGAAAAAGCCACCAAGCATCAGCGCCCAGTTCCAGGTAGGCAGAGCAAGAGAGGTGGGAGGCGGCAGTCAGCTCCGCCGCATGCTTGTGTAGCTTCCCCCGACACCCTGCACAGGCAGCTCATCAGTTACTCCAAGGGCTCCCACTGAACCACCACAAGCATCTGGGGCCCGATCTTTCTCTTCCATGCACTGCAGGGGTTTTTGTGTTTGTTTGTTTGAGATGGAGTCTCGCACTGTTGCCCAGGCTGTAGTGCAATGGCGCGATCTCGGCTCACTGCAATCTCCGCCTCCTGGGTTCAAGCGATTCTCCTGCCTCAGCCTGCCAAGTAGCTAGGTCTATGGGTGCACACCACGAAGCCTGGATAATTTTTTGTATTTTTAGTAGAGACGGGGTTTTGCCATGTTGGCCATCCTCAACTCAAGTAATCAGCCCACTTTGGCTCCCCAAAGTGCTGGGATTGCAGGCATGAGCCACCATGCCCAGCCCACTCTAGGTTGTGACAGCCAACTAGGTCACCACTGCCAAAAGTCCCTGAGGAGCAAAACTGTCCCTGAGGAGCAAAACTGTCCCTGGTTGGTTAAGAATTACTGAGTTAAAAGAATCATGAGTTAATGTGACCACTGAGCTATGTCCTTAGGTCATGTTTCCCTTTTTTCCCTGGCTGCTAGGAGGCTCAGGGACACATTTTATTTGTTTGTTCATTTGTTTTTACTTAGGGCATCCACCAGCTGCCAGCCCTCTTCCTTAGCTTTTTTGTTCTTTTCCTCTTTCCTCAATCTGATTGTTCTATTCCTACCTCGGCTTTTTTGGTAACCACCTCATATGGGAGCTCCTTCAAATCCTTTTTGGAAACAGCAGGCTGGGGACAAAAACCACTACATCCGGCCAGGTGAGGTGGCCCACGCCTTTAATCCCAGCACTTTGGGAGGCCGAGGCAGGTGGATCCCTTGAGGTCAGGAGTTCGAGACCAGCCTGGCCAACATGGTGAAACCCCGTCTCTACTAAAAACACAAAAAATTAGCCAGTCATGATGGTGTGCGCCCGTAATCTCAGCTACTTGGGAGGCTGAGGTAGGAGACTTGCTTGAACCCAGGAGGCAGAGGTTGCAGTGAGTGGAGATCGCCCACTGCACTCCAGCCTGGACAACAAGAGCAAAACTCTGTCTCAAAAAAAAAAAACAAAAACCAAAAAAAGACCACATCCATTGTCCCTTCTGAGGCTGAGACATGTTTCAAATCTCCAGAAAGCGTTTGTCTGATCCTGCCCAGCCCGAGCCTTCCACCTGAGGCAAAAACAACTGCTGGCGGCCCTGGGACCATAGAGACCACATAGCTCCCCCGAGGGCTTCCAGGGATGGCACACCCTTGGGTCAGAACGTCCAGCAGGAACCTCTTATGTCCCGCCGCCAGGGACCCACATCTGTGCAGACCCCATCCACCCCACACTGATGCTAGAACGTCCCAGGCCTCCCACGGACAGAGGCTGCCGAGGTCCCTGACTCAACCCAAATGCTCTCTGTTTTCCTCAACAGACATCCCTTAACAAGCTCCTAGAGGCTCTGGGAAAGGCAGAGCCCTTCTTCATCCGCTGCATCCGTTCCAATGCTGAAAAGGTGAGTGGCTCTCCGGTGTTCCAGAGAAGGCCCACGCTGGACCCTTAGGGGTGTCGGTGTCCCTGCATCCAGCCCCAGCCTCCACGCAGGATGGGGGACGGTGCCGCAGTCCATCCAGAGGCAGCCAGAGATGAGAGGGTTAGCGGGAGGCAGTGAGGGTGGCCCAGGTGGCCATTCGAGAATAGGGACATCAGCTGGGCACAGTTGCTCACACCTATAATCCCAGCACTTTGGGAGGCCAAGGCGAGCAGATCATGAGGTCAAGAGATCAAGACCATCCTGGCCAACATGGTGAAACCCCGTCTCTACTAAAAATAAAAAAATTAGCCAGGCATGGTGGCACGCACCTATAATCTCAGCTACTTGGGAGGCTGGGGCAGGAGAATTGCTTGAACCCGGGAGGCGGAGGTTGCAGTGAGCCAAGATCATGCCACTGCACTCCAGCCTGGGCCACAGAGCAAGACTCCACCTCAAAAAAAAAAAAAAAAAAAAGAGCAGGGACATCATCTGGAACACAGAGGGGTCCAGAGAAGGTTTGATCAGGGAGCGACAGGTCGGGAGTGCTCTTCAGATACATCCCAAAGAGTAGCCGGTGCAGGGAGTGTTCTGGAAAGCAGGGGCTGAGGTTACACAGCAGCTGAGTGTCAGAGGCACACACAGCCCGCTGCTCACATTGCTAGTTTCTAGAGAGACCCTCAGAGCCCCGGTGGGAGCACCAGTGGGGGCCCCAGCCCCAGGCTCAGCACTGGCCCCGGGCTTCCTTTACCGCAGAGGTCCACTCTGTCCCTGGGAGGACAGCTCGAGGACTGTGCCAGGGACGTGGGCTCCCAGACCAATGTGAGCACACAGCCAGGCAGGAACCTCCCGCCAGCTATACCTAGGGAGACGCCTCATCGTGCACCCTCTCCAGTCGCGGACCATGCCAGTGGATTCTCTATGAGAAGAACCGTTCTGTGCACTGGAAGGTGTCAGCCAGCATCCCTGGCCTCCACATCCACCCCTAGTCATCCCACCCTCCCCATTCTCTCCCATTTGTCTTTTTTTTTTTTTTTTGAAACAGAGTCTCCCTTTGTCACCCAGGCTGGAATTCATTGTTGTGATCTCAGCTCACTGCAGCCTTGATCTCCCGGGTTCAAGCCATGCTCCCGCCTCAGCCTCCCAAGTAGCTGGGATTACAGGTGCCCACCACGCCCGGCTAATTTTTGTATTTTTAGTAGACACAGGGTTTCACCATGTTGGCCAGGCTGGTCTTGAACTCCTGACCTCAAGTGATCCGCCCACCTCAGCTTCCCAAAGTGCTGGGATTACAGGTGTGAGCTACCTCGCCCAGCACTGTTTGTCTTTATGACAACACCATGCCTTACCCCTCACTGCCCACCAGGGTGAAGTCCAGACCCCTCAGCTCCTGGCTTAAAGCCCACTGCGAAAGCCAAATTTCCAGCCTCTTCTCTCCTCTGGCAGGAAGCATCTCCCTGTGTCCCCATCAGTCCCTTGGCTTCTTCCTCCTCCTCTGGGCCTCCACCCAGCTGCTCCCCGCCTGTTCCCTCCTCAGGACTCATCACAGCATCTCCTCTCTCCTGGGACACTCCCATGGGATGCTGGGTTTTGTCCACTCCATCACGTGTGTGTGGCTCCTTCCCCCAGACCAAGCTCTCCTCTCCACCAAATCCCCAGCACTTACCCTAGTGCCTGGCACAGAAAACAAGCCCAAAACACATTTGCATTTGGGTTCTTTTTCTTTTTCTTTTTTTGATACGGAGTTTCGCTCTGGTTGCCCAGGCTGGAGTGCAATGGCTCGATCTCGGCTCGTCGCAACCTCTGCCTCCTGGGTTCAAGCAATTCTCCTACCTCAGCCTCCCGAGTAGCTGGGACTACAGGCATGTGCCACCACACCCAGCTTCTTCTTTTTTTCTTTTTTTTAATACATTTAAATGACTAGAAATGCAGTCTCACTCTGTTGCCCAGGCTGGTCACAAACTCCTGGCCTCAAGTGATTCTCCCATCTTGGCCTCATTCCAGAAAGAGTATCAGGAACAAGGAAGGACCCCTTGTCCAGGGGCTCCTGACTGCCTTGCTGTAGGACATTCCCAGGTCGGTTAGCTAGCACCCACATGGGCACCCTGACCCCATCTGTGTTCAGGATCCCAAGGGGCAGGGGTTGTGTGGGAATCTGCCCTCATCTCTCAGTTCCCAGGCCTGGGTATCCTGTCAGGCCAAGGGCACCTGCCTGATCTCTCGAATTCCTGCTTCAGAAAGAGCTGTGCTTTGACGACGAGCTGGTCCTGCAGCAGCTGCGCTACACAGGCATGCTGGAGACCGTGCGCATCCGGAGGTCAGGGTACAGCGCCAAGTATACCTTCAAGGTAGGCCACGCGCACACATACCTGGACACACCTCATGGCCAAGACGATCACCCTCTGCCAAAGAGAGCTCCTCTCTGGAGTGTAAACCCGGCAGGCTGCCTGGGTACGGTGGCTCATGCCTGTAATCCCAGCACTGTGGGAGGCTGAGGTGGGTGGATCACCTGAGGTCGGGAGTTCGAGACCAGCCTGGCCAATATGGTGAAACCCTGCCTTTACTAAAAGTACATACACACAGAATTAGCCAGGCATGGTGGTGCATGCCTGTAATCCCAGCTGCTTGGGAGGCTGAGGCAGGAGAATCGCTTGAACCTGGGAGACGGAGGGTGCAGTGAGCTAAGATCAGGCCATTGCACTCCAGCCTGGGCAACAAGACCAAAACTCTATCTCAAAAATAATTAATTAATTAATTAATTAATTAAAAAATTAAAATCCAGCAGATTATTTTGCGCCAGGGTTTTTCCGCCGCAGCACTGTTGGCATTTGACTAGATCATTCTCTCCTGGGAGGACAAGTTTGGTCCACAGAAGTGGCTGACCCCAAGACAAACTTGCAAAGATACAAAATGGGGTTTTTTTGCTTTGGTTTTGTTTTGGGCCAGGGTCTCATGCTGTCACCCAGGCTGGAGGGCAGTGGTCCAATCACGGCTGACTGCAGCCTCAGCCTCCTTGGACTCAGGTGATCCTCCCACCTCAGCCTCCCAAGTAGCTGGGACTACAGGAGCTGGCCATCGCGCCTGGCAAAATTTTTGTTTTTGTTTTTGTTTTTTTGTAGAGGTGGGGGTCTCACCATGTTGCTCAGGCTGGTCTCAAATTCCTGGGCTCAAGTAATCCTCCTGCTCTGACCTCCCAAAGTGCTGGGACTACCACCATGCCCAACTAACTTTTTATATTTTGTAGAGACAGGGTTTTGCCTTGTTGCTCGGGCTGGTCTCGAACTCCTGAGTTCCAGCAATCCTCCTGTCTCAGCCTCCCAAAGTGCTGGGACTGCAGGTGTGAGCCACCATGCCTGGCCAGGCAGCACTACTGACATTTGGAGTCGGATCATTGTTCACAGCCGGGGCCGTCCTGGGGGTGGTACAATGTTCAGCAGCATCCCTGGTCTCTGCCTGCTGGATGCCAGTAGCACCCCTGCCCCCCGCCTACCCCCATTGTGGCAACTCAGGATAGCTACAGACATCCCTGAATGTTTCCAGTGGTTCACGTGGCCCAGTTGGAACCCCTGCCTCAGCCAGCGGCGGCTCACGCCTGAAATCCTAGTACTTTGGAAAGCTGAGGCAGGCAGATCACCTGAGGTCAGGAGTTCGAGACCAGCCTGGCCAACATGGTGAAACTCGATGTCTACTAAAAAACAAAAATTAGCCGGGTGTGGTGGCAGACACCTGTAGTCCCAGCTACTCAGGAGAGTGAGGCAGGAGAATCGCTCAAGCCGGGAGGCAGAGGTTGCAATGAGCCAAGATGGCTTCACTGCACTCCAGCCTGGGCGACAGAGTAAGACTCTGTCTCAAAAACAAAAAAAAGAGGGCTGGGCACGGTGGCTCATGCCTGTAATTCCAGCACTTTGGGAGGCTGAGGAGTGGATCACCTGAAGTTAGGAGTTCAAGAACAGCCTGGCCAACATGGCGAAACCCCATCTCTACTAATAATACAAAAATTAGCTGGGCATCGTGGCAGGCACCTGTAATCCCAGCTACTCGGGGGGCTGAGGTAGGAGAATACCTTGAACCCGGGAGACAGGTTGCAGTGAGCCAAGATCACACCACTGCACTCCGGCATGGGCAACAGAGCGAGACCCCATCTCAAAAAAAAAGAAAACCCCTGCCATGCCAAGAGCTGGTACCTGTGTCACCCTGAGCCTATAGCCCGGGGGCTAGATTGTAATGTGCCTTTCTCTTCTCATCCAGTGAATAGAAATAGTGTCTTTCTAATCCTATGCCGATAAGAAAGGCAAAACTATAAAAATACAGAAATGCTGGTGTGTTTTACCAATGCTTGGCCCTTACATACTTGAAATAATAATTTACTAAAAAGAAACGTTCTGGGTGGATACAGTGGCATACGCCTGTAATCCCAACACACTGGGAGGCCGAGGCAGGAGGATCACTTGAGCCTAGGAGTTTGAGACCAACCTGGGCAACATGTGAGACCCCATCTCTGCAGAAAATTTAAAAGTTAGCCTGGCAGAGTGGCACACGCCTATAATCTCAGCACTTTGGAAGGCCAAGGCAGGTGGATCACTTGAGGTCAGGAGTTCAAGACCAGCCTGATTGACATGGTATAACCGTGTCTCTACTAAAAATTAAAAAAAAAAAAAATTAGCCAGGCATGGTGGTGCATGCCTATAGTCTCAGCTACTAGGGAGGCTAATGCAGGAGAATTGCTTAAACCCGGAAGATGGAGGTTGCAGTTAGCCGAGATCATGCCATTGCACTCCAGCCTGGCCAACAAGAGCCAAACTCCATCTCAAAAAAAATTAGCCAGGCAAGATGGTGTGCACCTGTGGTCCCAGTGATTCAGGAGGCTGAGGTGGGAGGATCACTTGAACCCAAGGAGTTTGAGGCTACAGTGAGCTATGACTGAGCCACTGCACTCCAGCCTGGGTGGCAGAGCAAGACCCTGTCTCAAATTAAAAAAAAAAAAAAACAAAAAATAGAGGTCTGGTGCAGTGGCTCACGCCTGTAATTAACACTCTGGGAGGGCAAGGCAGGCAGATTGCTTAAGCTCGGGAGCTCAAAACCAGTCCGGGCAACGTGGTAAAACCCCGTTTCCACACAAAACTACAAAAGCCAGGCATGCTGGCATGCAATGTACTTCCAGCTACTTGGGGGACTGAGGCAGGAGGATTCCTTGAGCCTGGGAGGTTGAAGGTCCAGTGAGCCATGTTTATACCATGCACTCTAGCCTGGGCAACAGAGTGAGACTGTCTCAAAAATAAAAGACGTTCCTCCAGCTATAATCCAACTCCCTCACAAGTCTTAGACTGTAAGCCCTATTGCAAGGGTGGTCCCGGTTCCCAGCCACCTCTACCATCTATAAGATTAAGATCTAGCACCTTTTGTCTGCAGTGGTCTTCCTTAAGATTACAGACTATTGGCTGGGCACGGTGGCTCATGCCTGTAATCCCAGCACTTTGGGAGGCCAAGGTGGGTGGATCACCTGAGGCCAAGAGTTCAAGACCAGTCTGGCCAAACTGGTGAAACCCTGTCTCTATTAAAAATACAAAAATTAGCCGAGCGTGGTAATGTGCAACTGTAATCCCAGCTATTCAGGAGGCTGAAGCAGGAGAATCGCTCAAGCCGGGGAGGCAGAGGTTGCAGTGAGCCAAGATGGTGTCACTGCACTCTGGCCTGGGCAACAGAGCAAGACTCCAACTTAAAAAAAAAAAAATCCCCTTATGATTCCTCACAACAAATTAATCATAGAATTATCACATGACCCAGCAATTCCGCTCCTGAGAGGCCAAGGTGGACACATTGCCTGAGCTCAGGAGTTCGGGACCAGCCTGGAAAACATGGCAAAACCCTGTCCCTACAAAAAAATTTTTTTAATTAGCTGGGTGTGGTGGCACATGCCTATAGTCCCAGCTTCCAGGGAGACTGAGGCAGGAGGATCGCTTGAGCCCAGGAGTTCGAGGCTGCAGTGAGCTGAGATCACACCACTGTACTCCAGCCTGGATAATAAAGACACTGTCTCAAAAAAAAAAAAAAATATATATATATATATATATATATATATATATTCAGACTATTTCTTTTTTTTTTTTTTCTTGAGACAGAGTCTTGCTCTGTTGCCTAGGCTGGATTGCAATGGTGCAATCTTAGCTCACTGCAACGTCTGCCTCCCAGGTTCAAGCGATTCTCCTGCCTCAGCCTCCCGAGTAGCTGGAACTACAGGTGTGTGCCACCACACCTGGCTAAGTACAGACGGGGTTACACCATGTCAGTCAGGCTGGTCTCGAGCTCCTGACCTCAGGTGATCCACCTGCTTTGGCCTCCCAAACTGCTGGGATTACAGGCATGAGCCATAACACCCAGCCCAGACTATTTCTGAAAGCCTGAAATTTTAGATTTGTCATTACCATTCCCGTCAAACCCAATTTCCCCTTAACCAGGGAATCACCAGATCCCCGTCTCCTCAGTGCTGGCTGCAACATTCACCCAGCTTCTCCTTTCTCCACCCAATCACCTAGGATTTCACTGAGCAGTTCCAGGTACTCCTGCCCAAGGACGCCCAGCCCTGCAGGGAGGTCATCGCCACCCTCCTGGAGAAGATGAATGTAGACAAGAGGAACTACCAGATCGGCAAGACCAAGGTCAGTGCTCCTGCCCCTCGGGGCACCACAAACTCGCCCCCCACCTTCCTCTGCACACCATGTCTCCCCTTGTCCCTAGGCGCCCTGGGCCACGCTCTGAAACATACAGGGATCTGTCTAGGAAATGCACTTCTTTTTTTTTTTTTTTTTTTTTGAGACAGAGTCTTGCTCTGTCACTCAGGCTGGAGTGCAGTGGTGTGATCTCAGCTCACTGCAACCTCCACCTCCCAGGTTCAAGTTGGATTCTCCTGCCTCAGCCTCCCAAGTAGCTGGGATTAAAGGTATGCGCCACCATGCCTGGCTAATGTTTGCATTTTTAGTAGAGACGAGGTTTCACCATATTGGTCAGGCTGGTCTCAAACTCCTGACCTGTGATCCTCCCGCTTCAGCCTCCCAAAGTGCTGGGATTACAGGCTCACGTGAGCCACCGCACCCGGCCTCTAGGAAATCCATTTCTTGGGACCCAGCAGAGCACTGCACCTAAGGGATAGGGGCTGCTGTGGCTGAGCCCCACCTGCCGTTCTTCACTGGGGCTCAGCGACTCCCTCCACGTCACCTGTTACTGCTGCCTCACAGGTAGGAAAGGGACGATCGTGCTAACTGGCAGGGTTTAGGAGCTGGTCCGTCCCCTTCAGTGTCTGGCAGGAGGTGGCCTGCACTTGTCTTCCCTCTCAGAGATTGTCTCCCATCTCGGCATGTGCTGGTTGCCTCTTGCTATGGGGGCATTTACTCGGCCACCCTTGTTTAACAAGTGCCAAGGTCAGTTCCCCTGGAAGGCCTCACCTGGTGTAAAGAATTCCCTTCCAGCCAAGCAAGGAAGCACATGCCCAGAGTCCCTTAGCTACCTGGAAGGCTATGGTGGGAGGATCCCTTCAGGCCAGGAGTTTGAGACCAGCCTGGGAAACACACCGGGACCCTGTCTCTACACAAATTTAAAAATTAGTAGGGCTGGGCACGGTGGCTCAGCCCTGTAATCCCAGCACTTTGGAAGGCTTAGGCAGGTGGATCATGAGGTCAAGAGAGCAAGACCATCCTGGCCAAGATGGCAAAACCCCATCTCTACTGAAAATACAAAAATTAGCTGGGCCTGGTGGTGGGCACCTGTAATCTCAGTTACTCAGAAGGCTGAGGCAGAAGAACTGCTTAAACCCTGGAGGCTGAGGTTGCAGTGAGCAGAGATCACACCACTGCAGTCCAGCCTGGTGACACAGTGAGACTCCGTCTCAAAAAAAAAAAAAATTAGCCAAGCGTGGTGGCACACACCTGTGGTCCCAACTACTTGGTAGGCTGAGGCAGGAGTTTGAGACTGCAGTGAGCCGTGATTGCGCCACTGCACTTCAGTCTGGGTGACCGAATAAGATCTCATTTCTTCTTCTTTTTTAATTTTTTTGTTTTTGAGACGGAGTCTCGCCCCAGCGCACAGGCTGCTGGCGTGATCTCGGCTCACTGCAGCCTCTGCCTCCCGGGTTCAAGCCATTTTCCTGCCTCCACCTCCGAGTAGCTGGGATTACAGGTGCCTGCCACCACACCTGACTAATTTTTGTATTTTTAGTAGAGACAGGGTTTCACTGTGGGCACGCACCTATAGTGCCAGCCACTCGGGAGGCTGAGGCAGGAGAATTGCTTGAACCAGGGAGGCAGAAGTTGCAGTGAGCCGAGATCGCACCACTGCACTCCAGCCTGGCAACGGAGTGAGACTCTGTCTCAAAAGGAAACAAAGAAGCCATGGCCAGGTGTGGTGGCTCATGCCAGCACTTTTGGGAGGCCAAGGTGGGCAGATCGCTTGAGATTGGGAGTTCAAGACCAGCCTGGCCAACATAGTAAAACCCCATCTCTATTAAAAATACAAAAAATTAGCCAGGCCTGGTGATGGGCACCTGTAGTCCCAGCTACTTGGGAGGTTGAGGCAGGCAAATCACTTGAATCCAGGAGGCGGAGGTTGCAATGAGCCAAGATCTCGCCATTGCACTGCAGCCTGGGTGACAGAGCGAGACTCTATCTGAAAAAAATAATAAATAGGCTGAGTGCGGTGGCTCACACCTGTAATCCCAGCACTTTGGGAGGCTGAGGTGGGCAGATCATCTGAGGTCAGGAGTTCAAAACTAGCCTGACAAACATGGAGAGACCCCGTCTCTACTAAAAATACAAAATTAGCTGGGCATGGTGGTACATGCCTGTAATCCCAGCTACTCGGGAGGCTGAGGCAGGAGAATCGCTTGAACCTGGGAGGTGGAGGTTGTAGTGAGCCAAGATTGTGCCACTGCACTCCAGCCTGGGCAACAGAGCAAGCCTCCGTCTCATAAATAGATAAATAAAGCAAGCCCTGGCCAGTCAGCACACGAGCCTGGGTCTCACTCTGGGGTGGACTGCACAGGACTGTGCAGACCTCCCAGGCTCAGCTGATGCCACCTGACCCCGTGCCCACCAGGTCTTCCTGAAGGAGACGGAGAGGCAGGCCCTGCAGGAGACGCTGCACCGGGAGGTGGTGCGGAAAATCCTGCTGCTGCAGAGCTGGTTCCGGATGGTGCTGGAGCGCCGGCACTTCCTGCAGATGAAGCGGGCCGCCATCACCATCCAGGCCTGCTGGCGGTCCTACCGGGTCCGGAGGGCGCTAGAGAGGACACAGGCCGCCGTGTACCTCCAGGCCGCGTGGAGGGGCTACCGGCAGCGGAAGCTGTACCGGTGCCGGAGACAGAGCATCATCCGCCTGCAGAGCCTCTGCCGGGGGCACCTACAGCGCAAGAGGTGAGCGGAGCCAGCCCACACTCCCCGGAATATTCCAGAATCCAAGAGGGTAACTCACCAAATTGCTGCCCATCATATATCATCTGGCCTGTGGCACTAAGGCGATGTCATTCTGGATACAAGGAGGGAAACCAGATGCCCGGGCACACATGGGCTGCAGAGAGGCTGGCACTCAGGGACAAAGCCCTGGTTTGCCGTTGGCTGCACCCATTCTCTGTCCGGGGACTCCCCTGTACCTGGGTCGGTCAGGGAACACCTGGACTCAGGGTTGGAGGGGCTGCCTGGACTAGCTCAACACTCACAGGCACAGAGAACCCCCCAGGAGGACAGCAGCAGCTCCTGCACCAGCACCCACAGCTCCGAGGCCAGCCCCTCTGAGCTGGGTACCCTGTGCACCTCTCCCCTGCCCACACAGACACAGCTCTGCCACAAGTAAGGTCCCAGCTCCCAGAGCAGGCCCTGCCCACACATGCAAAAGCCTCCAAGGCCGGGCGCAATGGCTCAGGCCTGTAATCCCAGCACTTTGGGAGGCCTAAGTGGGAGGATCGCTGGAGCCCAAGTGTTTGAGAACAGCCTGGCCAACACAGCAAGATGCCATCCTAACACAAAATTAAAGACTTGGCCAGGTGTGGTGGTGCACATCTGTAGTCCCAGCTCTTCAGGAAGCTGAGGCGGGAGGATCACCTGGGCTTGGGATATTAAGGCCACAGTGAGCTATGGTCATGCCGCTGTACTCCAGTCTGGGTGACAGAGCCAGACCTGTCTCTAGAAACAAAACAAGCTGGGCAGAGTGGCTCACACCTGTAAGGCTAGCACTTGGGGGGCCAAGGCAGGCAGATCACATGGGCCAGGAGTTCAAGACCAGCCTGGCCAACATGGCAAAACCCCGTCTCTACTAAAAATACAAAAATTCACCAGGCATGGTGGTGCATGTCTGTAATCTCAGTTACTAGGGAAGCTGAGGCACAAGAATCACTTGAACCCAAGAGGCGGAGGTTGCAGCAAGCCAAGATCGTGCCACTGCACTCCAGCCTGGGTGACAGAGCAAGACTACATCTCAAAAAATAAATAAATAAAATTAAAAACAAAACAGACTGGGCACAGTGGCTCACGCCTTTAATCCCAGCACTTTGGGACGCCGAGGCGGGCAGATCACCTCATGTCAGGAGTTCGAGACCAGCCTGACCAACATGGTGAAACCCTGTCTCTACTACAAATATAAAAATTAGCCAGGCGTGGTGTCGGGTGCCTGTAATCCCAGCTACTCAGGAGGCTGAGGCAGGAGAATCGCTTGAACCCAGGAGGCAGAGGTTGCAGTGAGCTGAGATTGTGCCATTGCACTCCAGCTTGGGGGACAAGAGTGAGACTTAATCTCAAAAACAAAACAAAAATCCTCCTAGATAAAGACCCAAGGGAAAGCTCACAGAGGACCCCAAAGGAGTTCAGGGCTTCTTAACAGAACCCACCCACCATGGCCCCAACAAGGGTCCTCTCCCCTAACAAGGCAGCCAGGCAGACACAGGGCAGGGGTGTCTGTGACATGAAGTGGGCACCAACCTCAGCCTCCTTTCCTGGTCGAGGAGAGTCCTGCTTTCCAGAAGCATCTCTCAGGGCCACTGGGCACAGGCGCAGCCCCATCTACAGCCTGCAGGCTGGGGGTCCCGCTGGAACTTGGAGGGAGGTGGAAGGAGTGTTTGTTTCTGAACCAGCTCTCTTTTTCCTCACTCCAGCTTCCGCCAGATGATCTCGGAGAAGCAGAAGGCAGAGGAGAAGGAGAGAGAAGCCCAGGAAGCCGCAAGAGCAGGCACTGAGGAAGGGCCGGACCAGGCAGCCAGCGGGCAGCAGGGAGCTGAGCAGGGGCCGGAGCCGGCGGAGGATGGTGGGCACCTGGCATTGGAGCCTGAGGTGCAGCCAGGCGACAGGTCCCCCCCAGAGCACTCTCCACCCGAGAAGGAGGCCCCAAGCCCGGAGAAGACTCTCCCGCCCCAGAAAACCGTGGTGGCCGAAAGTCACGAGAAAGTCCCCAGCAGCCGGGAGAAGCGTGAGTCACGTCGGCAAAGAGGGCTGGAGCACGTCAAGTTCCAGAATAAACACATCCAATCTTGCAAGGAGGAGAGCGCCCTCAGAGAACCTTCCAAAAGGGTCACCCAGGACCAAGGGCTGAGCCTCCCAGAAGACGAAAAGGAGAGCAGAGAAGATGGAACCCTTCTAGTCATAGAGACGGAGGCTGAGGACACATCTCAGAAGCAGCGCACAGAACAGCTCCCGGCCGTGGCAGTCGGCAGGGTCTGCACAGAAACTGAGAAGGCGCCACCGGGTGGGAGCCCCAGGCCTGGCCAGGTGGAGCGGCCGACCAGCCTGGCCTTGGACAGCAGGGTCAGCCCACCGGCCCCCGGCAGCGCCCCTGAGACCCCTGAGGACAGGAGCAAACGGTGCAGCAGCCCGAGGGCTCAGGAAAAGCCCGACAGCCCTGGAGGCTCCACACAGATCCAGCGATACCTGGACGCCGAGCGGCTGGCCAACGCCGTGGAGCTGTGGCGGGGCAAGAAGCTGGTGGCCGCCACCAGCCCCAGCACCATGCTCAGCCAGTCCCTGGACCTCAGTGACAGACAGCGGGTCATGGGGGCCGCCCTCACGCCCACAGAGTAAGCCCTACAGCCTCTTTTGTCTGAGTACCAGGGTTCCAGCCAGGGCCAGTGCCACACATCCCGGAAACACATGAGTCATCATGCCCAGCGGGTATGCGGGAGCCCCAAGGGAGGAGGACGAGCAGGGCATGCAAAAGGCCAAGTGAAGACAAGGCACCCAGCCAGGGCCCAGGCTGGGATCTGGAGCCTTGAGAGGCCCCGGAGGCAGCTGTGCTCACACAGAAAGGCCCTGGCCTTGAGGAGATGGCTCCTCAGTCAAGCTCCCTGTTTCCCTGCTCCCCAGCAGTCTTGGGCCTTCAGTTCTAACTGGTGAACAGGAGTAACTCCACTCCTTGGGGTTAAAGGAGCAGCGGCTCGGCTAGGCGCGGTGGCTCACGCCTGTAATCCCAGCACTTTGGGAGGCCGAGGCAGGCGGATCACGAGGTCAGGAGATCGAGGCCATCCTGGCTAACACGGTGAAACCCCATCTCTACTAAAAACACAAAAAATTAGCCAGGCATGGTGGCTCGCGCCTGTAGTCCCAGCTAATTGGGATGCTGGGGCAGGAGAATCCCTTGAACCCGGGGGTCGGAGGTGCAGTGAGCTGAGATCAGGTCATTGCACTCCAGCCTCGGCTACAAGAGTGAAACTCCGTCTCAAAAAAAAAAAAGATAGGTAGAGATGATAGATGACGAGATGGATGGAAGACAGATAAAGAGGATGGATGGGTGGGAGATAGAGACAATGAATAGAGGGATGGATGGATGGACTGACGTTCGGACGGATAGACAGGGTCTCCTGTGCTAAGTCAAAGTTTCCTGCCCTCCACACTGTCAACATCCGGGGCTGGGTCAGTCTCTGGGGTGGAGACCATTCTCTAGGGTATTGAGGAGCATCCCTGGCCTCCACTCACCAGATGCCAGAAGTACCCACCCACTCCTTCCCCCCACCTCAGTGGCAACAACCAAAACTCTCTAGACACTGCCAAGTGTCCCTGGGGTGGGGGGGCAGAACTGCCCAAGTGAGACCCCAAGAACCACTAAGACGAGAACGGCGCCGACTCACTCTGGTCAGTAAAAGCCACATTTCTGATCCCGCAGGGAGAGGCGCATCTCCTTCTCCACAAGCGACGTCTCCAAGCTCCTCCCATCCCCGGCCAAGGCTCAGGTAACAACAACATTGTGAAACCCTGTCTCTACCAAAAATACAAAAGTTAACCAGGCGTGGTAGCATGTGCCTGTAATCGCAGCTACTTAGGAGGCTGAGGCAGGAGAATCACTTGAACCTGGAGGCGGGATGGTAGAGGTTGCAGTGAGCTGAGACCGAGCCACCGCACTCCAGCCTGGGGGACAGAGTGAGAGTCGGTCTCAAAAAAGAAAAAGAGGGAAGTGACATGGGTGGGATGGAGTGTACATGCCTGCGGGGGCTTCCCTATCTAGCACAGGCCTGCCAGCCTTTCCTTAGCAGTCCCTCCCCCACCATCTTGCAGCCTGCATCGGAAACCACGGACGGAGAGCGAAACTTGAAGAAGCCGGCTGTCCAAAAGAAGAAATCAGGCGATGCATCCTCCGGCCCAGACGCAGGGCTGTCCCCAGGCTCCCAGGTCGACTCTAAGTAAGTATGGGGCTTGGGGAAGACTCAGGCCACCAGAGGATGCCCGAGGTCCCTGCCAGGGCCTTACAGCAGTGTGGCCTCCTATACCAGTCACATTGACAAAGCATGCTCAGGAAAGCATTTGCTCAGTAGAAACTGCATGAAGAGGCTGGGCACAGTGGCTCACTTCTGTAATCCCAGCACTTTGGGAGGCCAAGGTGGGTGGATCATGTGAGGTCAGGAGTTTGAGACCAGCCTGACCAACATGACGAAACCCCATCTCTACTAAAAATACAAAAATTGCCACATGTGGTGGCTCACACCTGTAATCTAGCACTCTGGGAGACCGAGGCACGTGGATCACAATGTTAGGAGTTTGAGACCAGCCTGGCCTATATAGTGAATCCCCATCTCAACTAAAAATACAAAAATTAGCCAGTCACGGTGGTGCACGCCTGCAGTCACAGCTACTCTGGAGACTGAGGCAGGAGAATTGCCTGAACCCAGGAGGCGGAGGTATTTGCAGTGAGTCGAGATTGCACCACTGCACTCCAGCCTGGGTGACAGAGCAGGACTCCGTCTCAAAAAAAAAAAATTAGCTGTGCATGATGGCACATACCTATAATCCCAGCCACTCAGGAGGCTGCAGGAGAATCGCTTGAACTCGGGAGTTGGAGGTTGCAGTGAGCCGAGATCGTACCACTACACTCCAGCCTGGGTGATAGAGGGAGACTCCATCTCAAAAAAAAAAAAAACCCTCTAGGGCAGGATGTTTCCTGCCTCTTCTGGCTTCTGGGGGTTCCAGGTGTTCTGTGGCTTGTGGCTACATCACTCTAATCTCTGCCTCTGTCAGGACTTGACCTTCGCCTCTGTATCTGTCTTCTCTCTTCTGTCTCTTGCAAGGACGTGGCTGGATGGATGCAGTGGCTCAGGCCTGTAATCCCAACACTTTGGGAGGCCAAAGTAGGATGATCACTTGAAGCCAGGAGTTTAAGACCAGCCTGGGCAGCGTGGCAAAACCTTGTCTCTACACAAAAATTTTCAAATATTAGCCAGCCTGGGTGGTGTGTGCCTGTAGTCCCAGCTACTCAGGAGGCTAAAACAGGAGGATCCTTTGAGGCCACGAGTTCCCAGGCTGCAGTGAGCCGTGATCACACCACTGCACTCCAGCCTGGGCAAGAGAGTGAGACTCCGTCTCTAAAATAACTTTTTTTAATTAAAAAGATAATGAGCTAGGCGCATGGCTCATACCTATAATCCGAACAACTCAGGAGGCTGAGGTGGAAGGATTGTGCCCATGAGGCCAGGAGTTTGAGACTCTACTGAGCTGTGATCACACCACTGCATTCCAGCCTGTGTGACAGAGTGACACCCAACTGTGACAAGAAAAGAAAACGGAGTGCCCCTCTGGCTTCTGTTTGGTGTCCTGTTTTCTTCACGCAACTCCCCTGCCAGTACAAAGAAAGGGCTGTTGCTCTTTATAAGATGATGCCTTTTTTTTTTTTTTTTTTGAGACTGAACCTTGATCTGTTGCCAGGCTGGAGAGCAGTGGCACGATCTCGGCTCACTGCAACCTCCACCTCTCAGGCTCAAGCGATTCTCCTGACTCAGCCTCCCAAGTAGCTGGGACTGTAGGTGTGCACCACCACACTTGGCTGATTTGGTTTTTGTTTTGTTTTGTTTTGTTTTGTTTTGTATTTTTGGTAGAGAAGGGGTTTCACAACGTTGGCCAGCCTGGTCTCAAACTCCTGGGCTCAGCTGATCCGCCCACTTCAGCCTGCCAAAGTGCTGAGATTACAGGCATGAGCCACCATGCCCAGCCAGATTTTTTTTTTTTGACAGAGTCTCACTCTGTCACCCAGGTTAGAATGGAATGGCAAGATCTCAGCTCACTGCAACCTGCAACCTCCACCTCCTGGGTTCAAGCAATTCTCCTGCCTTAACTTCCCAAGTAGCTGGAACTACAGGAGCCCACCACCACACCCAGCTAATTTTTTGAATTTTTAATAGAGACGGGGTTTTGCCATATTGGTCAGGCTGGTCTCGAACTCCTGACCTCAGGTGATCCACCTGCCTCGGTCTCCCAAAGTGCTGAGATTACAGGTTTGAGCCACCACGCCAGGCCAGATCCTTTTTTGAGTCAGGCAATGTTGGAGCATTTGCTAGGTGTCTAATCACAGAGAGGCGGGGCCTCATGTCCATTTTCATTTCAGACTTAAAAGAAGCCATGTACTTTCTCCTGCAGATCCACGTTTAAGAGGCTTTTTCTGCATAAAACCAAGGATAAGAAATACAGCCTGGAGGGCGCGGAGGAGGTGGAGAATGCAGTGTCTGGGCACGTGGTGCTGGAAGCCACCACCATGAAGAAGGGCCTGGAAGGTTGGTCATCTGCAGCCTCAGGGACAGAAAGCAGAGCCACCAGTGCCCCTGGGGACATTCAGGGTCCCAAAACCAACCCCTGAGTTGGCTGTGGGCCAAGCCCTAGGCTCAGAGCCGGGGGTTTCTGGCCCTGGATAAAGGCCTGCCATGAGACGTCTTCTGTATCCTCCTCCTGAACCCGCCCTCCCCAGCTTCTTCCTGTTCCCCCACAGCCCCCTCCGGAAACCAGCACCGCCACGCTACAGGTGAGAAGCGCACCAAGGAACCAGGAGGCAAAGGGAAGAAGAACCGAAATGTCAAAATTGGGAAGATCACAGTGTCAGAGAAGTGGCGGGAATCGGTGTTCCGCCAGATCACCAACGCCAATGAGCTCAAGTACCTGGACGAGTTCCTGCTCAACAAGGTGGGACCAGTAGGCAAGGGCCAGGGGCACGAGGCCGGGTACCCAGGGCAGCCATCACAGCCAGGCAGTGTTTTCTGAAACACACCACAGGGCTTAGCGGGTCAAGAATACAAAGTCAGGGCGGGCGCGGTGGCTCACGCCTGTAATCCCAGCACTTTGGGAGGCCAAGGTGGGCGGATCACGAGGTCAGGAGATTGAGACCATCCTGGCCAACACAGTGAAACACTGTCCCTACTAAAAACACAAAAAATTAGCCGGGTGTGGTGGCACGCACCTGTAGTCTCAGCTACTCTGGAGGTTCAGGCAGGCGAATCGCTTGAACCCAGGAGGTGGAGGTTGCAGTGAGCTGAGATGGCGCCACTGCACTCCAGCCTGGGCAACAGAGCAAGCATTCCATCTCAAACAAAAATTTAAAAAATAAAAAGAGCCGGGCGCGGTGGCTCAGGCCTGTAATCCCAGCACTTTGGGACGCCAAGGCGGGTGGATCATGAGGTCAAGAGATCGAGACCATCCTGGCCAACACAGTGAAACCCCGTCTCAAAAAATAAATAAATAAATAAAAATGAATAAATAAAAAGAATACAAAGTCCGGGTTCAGGCCGGGGACAGTGATTTATGCCTGTCATCTCAGCACCCTGGGAGGCCAAGGCGGAAGAATCACTTCGGCCCAGTTCACAACCAGCCTGGGCAACAGAGAGACCCCATCTCTACAAAAGGTTTAAAAATTCACTGGTGTAGTGATGCACACCTGTAGTCCCAGCTCTTGGAGAGGCTAACGCAGGAGGATCGCTTGAGCCCAGAAGGTCAAGGCACCATGAGCCGTGATCACACCACTGCACTCCAGCCTGGGTGACAGAACAAGACCCTGGCTCAAAAAAATAATAATGCACATGGTCTCAAAGCAAAGATAGGTGAAGCACTGTGTGCAACAGAAGTGGAGGCAAACAAGCTGTGGCTGCCCTCAGGAGGGTTATACCCCATGGGGGTGGGGGTTGGGCAATCTTGCAACAGATAGAACTCCATTTAGGAGCTGCACATGGGGCCGACGGGGACACAGAAAGATCAGGAAACCCTACTAGGAGTAGAGGTGTCTTGAAATGACCAGGCCATTCAAGGCCTCCCCATCCTAGGGTATGGTTGGGTGTTGAACCCCTATGTGGGGCAGCAGAAAGGACCTGAACTGACCTGTAGCTCTCATCTAGGGGGGATTCTGTACTCCAGGGAACACTGGCAATGTCTGTGGACATTTGGGGTTATTCACAACCTGGAGGGAGGGTGCTGTTGGCATCTGGTGGGTGGAGGCCAGGGATTCTGCTTAACCCGCTGTGGCACACAGGGCAGGCCCCACCGTGGAGAGTAGTCCTGCCCTTAATATCAGTAGCTTTAACTCTGGGTTGAAACGATGAGACATCAGGCTTGGCCAGAGGGGCTGGATTTTATCCCAAGAGCCTAGGGGATGACTTAGAGCAGAAGTGAAGAAGTGACCCCTGGGAACCTCCTCGGGCACGCAGGTCCCCAGGCCTGAGGCACGCAGGGTCAGCTGCTCTCTCCTTCCAGATAAATGACCTCCGTTCCCAGAAGACGCCCATCGAGAGCTTGTTCATCGAGGCCACCGAGAAGTTCAGGAGCAACATCAAAACCATGTATTCTGTCCCGGTACGTGGTGGCCCAGCCCTCAAGTTTTCCTGTGCCCTCCCCCGACCTGTCATTTCTGTCCGTCCCTCGCCCAGGCCCGCGGGGTGACGCCTGGCATTCCCACAGAATGGGAAAATCCATGTGGGCTACAAGGATCTGATGGAGAACTACCAGATCGTCGTCAGCAACCTGGCCACTGAGCGGGGTGAGAAGGACACCAACCTGGTCCTCAACCTCTTCCAGTCGCTGCTAGATGAATTCACCCGCGGCTACACCAAGAATGACTTCGAGCCAGTGAAGGTGGGCAGCCCAGCACGCCACGCCCACCTGTGACATGCCACGCCCACCATGCTGTGCCTTTATCACTTATGCCACACCCATCTGACTAGCCATGCCCACCCATGCCTCCCCATGATTTTGTGCCCTACCTATGACAGCCACGCACACAATGCCCTGCCCACAAACCACACCCACCATGCCATGCCTTTATCACTTTGCCACACCCACCCATGGCTCCCCATGATCTTGTGCTGTACCTATGACATGCCACACCCACACACCATGCCCACCATGCCATGCCATTATCACTTGGCCACACCCACCTATGACTAGCCACGCCCACCCATGCCTCCCCATGATCTTGTGCAGTCTTACCTGTGACAGCCACATCCACAATGCCATGCCATTATCACTTATGCCACGCCCATCTATGACTAGCCATACCCACCCATGCCTCCCCATGGTCTTATGCCACACCCAGCTATGACATGCCACGCCCACCCATGCGCTGCCCACACCACAGCCACTTGTGCCATGCCATGATCAGATACCCCATGCCCACCTATGACATGCCACACCTATGACAGGCAACATGCTACACTGACCCGTGCCTTGCCATGAGCACATGCCACACCCACCTACACCATGTCACGCCCATTTATGCCATCCCTACCTCCTGCTGGGGAGCCCTGCACCCTCCCCCCCACATATACACAGGGACTCTCTTCTGGGTCTGGGGTGTCTGAATGGGGGGCGATAGGGACAATGATGCCACTCCAGGCAAGGAAAGGCTAAAGGTACCCAGATGCCTGGGTATGGGGTGCCAGGGGTGGGTTGGGGCTCATCCCAGGGCCTCTTCTCCCTGCCGCTGACCTCCTCCTTGTCCCTCACAGCAGAGCAAAGCTCAGAAGAAGAAGCGGAAGCAGGAGCGCGCTGTGAGTAGGTTGCACGTGGGTGAGAGCCAAGCAGGCGGGCGTTGGCGGGAGCATGCATGTGTGTGTCAGAGTCAGGGTGTGCATGGGCCAGTATGCACGCGGATGTGTGCATGTATACGTGCAAGTGGGTTTTCTCCCCAGCACACAGGGATCTGTAGTCTTGAATAGCAGACCCACCCCTGAGATCCCAGGGGCCATCATCCACCAGTGGCCGGGGAGGGCTGCTTCCCCCTTTCACCGCTCAGCACCATCCTCTGGTCTCACAGGTCCAGGAGCACAATGGGCACGTGTTCGCCAGCTACCAGGTGAGCATCCCGCAGTCATGTGAGCAGTGCCTCTCCTACATCTGGCTCATGGACAAGGCCCTGCTTTGCAGTGGTGAGTAGCTCCCCCAGGCCCCAAAGCCCTCCACATCCCCCACCACCGCTCACTGCTCAAGAGGTCTTCAGGGCCAGGTGTGGTTACTCATACCTGTAATCCCAGCACTTTGGAAGGCCGAGGTGGGCAGGTCAGTTGAGGCCAGGAGTTTGAGACCATCCTGGCCAACATGGTGAAACCCCATCTCTACTAAAAGTACAAAAATTATCTGGGCATGGTGGCAGGCACCTGTAATCCCAGCTACTCAAGAGGCTGAGGCAGGAGAATCACTTGAACCCAGGAGGTGGAGGTTGCAGTGAGCCCCAAGATTGCACCACAGCACTCCAGCCTGGCAACAGAGTGAGACTTTGTCTCAAAAAAAAAAAAAAGGAAACAAAAAAGAAGGCAGTCCAGGCCAGGCCCAGTGACTCATGCTCCCAGCACTTTGGGAGGCCAAGGCAGGCAGATCACCTGAGGTGGGGAGTTCAAGACCAGCCTGACCAACATGGAGAAACCACGTCTCTACTGAAAATACAAAATTAGCTAGGTGTGGTGGCACATGCCTGTAATCCCAGCTACTTGGGAGGCTAAGGCAGGAGGATAGCTTGAACCCGGGAGGTGGAGGTTGTGGTGAGCCAAGATCATGCCATTGCACTCCAGCCTCGTTGACAAGAGCAAAACTCCATCTCAAAAAATAAATAAGAAGGCAGTCTGCGACCCCCAGCCAGCTGGGTGGGTGGCTCCAGGAACCTGGGGTCCCCAGCACCCTGTGACTCCCACCCTGTGACCTAGTGTGCAAGATGACCTGCCACAAGAAGTGCGTGCACAAGATTCAGAGCTACTGCTCCTACACCTACGGGAGGAAGGTGAGTGTGCGAGGCCTGGAACTTTCTAGAATAACACTCCACTCAGGGCCAGGTGCACAGGGAGGTGGTGGTTGGTGTGAGGGCCCAGCAAGGCATTGCGCAGCCAGCAGGGGGCGGCTGTGGCCTCTGGTTCTGCAGAACACGCCCTTGTCCCTGGTTCTATCCCAACCCCTTGAGGCCCCCAGGCAGGGGCCAGGCTTGTGCGTGTGTCTCAGCTCCCCCAGCCCTGCTCATCCTTGTTCCTGAGAGAGCCCTGAGCCACGCAGAGGGAGGCCCCCCAACTCTGTGCATAAGGAAGGTGGGGTCCTGAGTGCTGGGGGTGCAGCAAGAGTCAGGGTCTACTTCTGTGAGGTGGTTTTGGAGGCCAGGGAATAGCTCTCTCCCCACGAAGGATCACCCATGCCTTGGGTAGCCTACGAAGGAAGCCCCTACCCAGCGGCTGCCACTGGCCTCAGCTGACCTCTGCAGCCCCATACCCCCAACAACCATGCAGAAGGGGACAGGGAGGGACAGAACACGCAGAGGAAGCCCCGAGGGCCTAGTGCGGGACCAGGAGGGAGGGACCCCCAGAGACGGCCGGAGAGGAAGACAACCAGCCCCAGACCTGACCCCCGGCACCACAGGGCGAGTCGGGCACTGAGCCGGGCCACTTCGGCGTGTGCGTGGACAGCCTGACCAGCGACAAGGCCTCGGTGCCCATCGTGCTGGAGAAGCTCCTGGAACATGTGGAGATGCATGGCCTGTACACCGAGGGCCTCTACCGCAAGTCGGGCGCCGCCAACCGCACTCGGGAGCTCCGGCAGGCGCTGCAAACAGGTGGGCACTGCGGGCAGGTGGGTGCGGTGCCAGGCCCCTGGTTCAGCCGTCCCGCCAGCCTGCCACTCACTAGTCCCACCCTGCCCACCTCCCAGACCCTGCAGCAGTCAAGCTGGAGAACTTCCCCATCCACGCCATCACGGGGGTGCTGAAGCAGTGGCTGCGGGAGCTGCCGGAGCCCCTCATGACCTTCGCACAGTACGGCGACTTCCTCCGAGCCGTCGGTGAGCCCCATGGTGGTGCGGGCGGCAGCAGGTGGCCACAGTCAGAGTACAGGACTCGCTGTGGCCAGCCAGGGAGGCGGGACCAGCCCGCTCACAAGCTGAGAAACGGAGGCCCGAAGCAGTCAGCCCAGCCAAAGCAGGTCCCCGGTGTGGGGCAGGGCTGAGACACCACTGTAGCCATCCATTCTTGCCTGGGCACGGCACGGTGGGTGGCACCCATGCATCTCAGGTCGTGTGGGTGGGGACAGCAGTCACCTTGGGGATCCTTGGGAGCTGACGCCCTCAAACCCCACCCCCTGCAGAGCTGCCGGAGAAGCAGGAGCAGCTGGCTGCCATCTACGCTGTCCTGGAGCACCTTCCAGAAGCCAATCACAACTCCCTGGAGAGACTCGTCTTCCACCTCGTCAAGCAAGTGCCTCCCCACCTGCCCTCTGTGGGGTTGGGGTCCGCATTGGGAACCCCCAAGGCAGCGTGTCCCAGTAGGACCCAGGTTGGCATTCTGTGGTGGTTTCGAACTAGGACGCAGACCACTGCCAGGGATTCTGGGAGGGGGCCACGCCCACCGGGCTGCTGGGCCGCCCAGGTCCCTTGAGTCACCTCTCTGTGCTTCAGAAGCATTTCCCGGTGCTGGGCTGTGGCACTGCTGTCCCAACAGCCACCCCAGGGCTCAGAAGTTCAGTCTCAGGGCTCCCTGGGACCTCCCTCCCTCCGCCAAAGCCATCCCCTAACTGCCAGTGGCTGTGCAGGGTGGCCCTGCTCGAGGATGTCAACCGCATGTCACCCGGGGCGCTGGCCATCATTTTCGCACCCTGCCTCCTGCGCTGCCCCGACAACTCCGACCCACTGACCAGCATGAAGGACGTCCTCAAGATCACCACGTGAGTGTCCGCCCCACCCCAGAGGCACGCTCAGGGCAGCCCCACCGGGGACCCCACGACAGCTCCATCTAGCTCTGTGTAAATAAATGTGTCAGAAAAGTCCAGAGCCAAGTGCAGTGGATTACACCTGTAATCCCAGCTACTTTGGGAGGCTAAGGCAAGAGGATCGCTTGAGGCCAGGAGTTTGAGACCAGCCTGGGCAACAAGTGAGACCCTGTCTCTACAAAAGATTTAAAAATTAGCCCGGGCACGGTGGCTCATGCCTGTAATCCCAGCAATTTGGGAGGCTGAGGTGGGTGGATGGCTTGAGGCCAGGTGTTGGACACCAGCCTGCCAATATCGTAAAAACTCTGTATCTAGTAAAAATACAAAAATTAGATGGGCGTGGTGGTGGGGGCCTATAGTCCCAGCTACTCCAGAGGCTGAGGCAAGACAATCGCTTGAACCTGGGAGGCGGAGGTTGCAGTGAGCTGAGATCTCCACTGCACTCCAGCCTGGGCGGCAGAGTGAGACTCTGTCGCAAAAAATTACAATACCTAGGCAATACCATTCAGGACATAGGCATACGTAAAGACTTCATGACTAGGCTGGGCGTGGTGGCTCACGCCTGTAATCCAAGCACTTTGGAGGCCGAGGCGGGCGGATCACCTGAGGTCGGGAGTCCAAGACCAGCCTGACCAACATGGTGAAACCCCGTCTTAAAAAAAAAAAAAAGAAAAAGACTTCATGACTAAAAAATCAAAAGCAATAGCAACAAAAGCCAAAACTGACAAATGCAATCTAATTAAACTAAAGAGCTTCTACACAGCAAAAGAAACTATCATTAGAGTGAACAGGCAACCTA
>CAUYLG010034058.1:0-69956 GCA_963573385.1 Cacajao melanocephalus
AGGTGGGGAGTTGGGGAGAGATAGCATGGGAAGAAAAGCCAGATATAGGTGAAGGGGAGGAAAGCAGCAAATCACACTGCCATGTGTGTACCTATGCAACAATCTTGCATGTTCTTCACATGTACCCCAAAACATAAAATATAATAAAAATTTAAAAAAAAAAAAAAGAAAATGTGGTACATATACACCATGGAATACTATGCAGCCATGAAAAGAATGAGATCATGTCCTTTGCCGGGACATGGATGAAGCTGGAAGCCGTCATCCTCAGCAAACTAACACAGGAACAGAAAACCAAACACCGCATGTTCTCACTCATAAGTGGGAGTTAAACATTGAGAACATATGGACTCAGAGAGGGGAATGACACATAGCAGAGGCTACTGGCGGGTGAAGGGAGAGGGGAGGCACTTAGAGGACCAGTTGATAGGTACAGTAACCCACCATGGCACACATATACCTATGTAACAAACCTCCATGTTCTGTACATGTATCCAGTTTTTTTTAAGAAAGAAAAAAGAATGAAAGAAATGAAAATTACACTTAACATTAGACAGGTAATATGGGTAAGCCTGCCCCATTTACTCAAGGGACTGAAAGACAAAGAGATTTTTGACTTGCCTAGAGCTAGAAGCAGTATTCAGTTTCCTCAAATTCTAGTCCAATATCTTTGTTCTATCTTATGCCTCTGACCAAATAATATCCAAAAATACAATAACAACAATAAAAAATGCAATCCGGAAGGATATGAGGCAATACTCTTCAGCAGTCTTGAACAGTTTCCAGATTATCTTCGCAGCCGTCGCTCAAAGAGAAATGTGAGAAACATCATTTGAAGCTGATTTCCAAATGTTCTGCTTCTCTAAATGTATTTTTCAAACCCTCAGGAAAAGGGGACCCTCTTTAAAAACAGCAATGATCTAAAAAAGGCGTGGAGTGGGGAATCTGATAGTTCACTAACCTAGTTAATAGGAAATCAAAACTATTCTATGCAAAATCAATTAAATCCATTAATACATTGATTAGGTAGATGGAGACTGACTTACATCTACCTTGGAATTTAAGCAGACCAGGGTCTCTAAAAACCTGATATTCTCTTTTCTCGGCATGAGAGGAAAGTAAGCCTTCAGAACTGGAAGAGTAATTGAGGGGGAGCCCTGTGTCCAGGGACTGAACTCACTGTCACGCTGTGGATGGGACTTGTGCTCACAGCCCAGGGGCCCAAGCTGTCGTAGGAGACTGCAGACTGCAGAAGCAGCCAGCAGAGCTCTGAGCCCACCACGCGCGTGGAGGTTGGAACTGGGGTTCGTCCAAGTAAGCAGTGCCTGAATCACGTGAAAGGACCCACCTTTACATTTATCATCACTGCAGGTTTATGAAAATAATACATAAATGAAAGGATTTTTAATTGAAACAATTCCACCCACATTGTACTTTGGCCCCTCATTTTTAAAATACGTTCATCTCTAAATTCCCCGGGCCTCTGACTTCTCCAGCTGCTCCTTTGCTGACTGCTAGCCTGTGATTCCTCAGTGTCTGAGTGTCTGATTCAGACATTTCCTGGCCCTGTGTTTTAAAACCTCACTATCTGGTTTAAATGTCATCCATATGCTGATGTTTCCTAAATTTTATCTGCAGCCTCAACCTCTTGCCTGAACTCAGAACTAATATATCCAGTTGCATGTGTAAAATCTCCTCTTGGATGTCAAAGATAAACTTAATATGTTCAAAACAGAATTTCTGATTTTGTCTCCTTCCTCCACACTCTTATCCCTGCAAAGGCCAAGTTCTACCTTAGGGCCTTTGCACATGCTGTTCCCTGGGCCTGAAACACTCTTCCCCAAGTCATTTCATGGACAGCTCCTCTTGATCATTCAGATCTCAGTTCAAACAACATTTCCTTCTGAGCTGTCCCTGACCGCCATCTGAAGTGGCCCATCCCTTTCCCATCGTCACCACTTTATTCTGGTAATTATGCACATAAACTGGAAACTTCTCCATAACCTCAGATTTATCACAATACGGAATTCTGTGGCTTAAGTGTTTACCTATTTACTGTTAATCTCCCTGCCATCCCCCACAGCTCAACCCCCCAAGGCAATAGAAAAATGAGCCTCCAGGGAACAGGGACTCATCTGTCTTAGTCATTGCTGTTTCTCCAACACACACGCACTCAGCAGATTTTTACTGAGCGCATATTTGCATATGTGAATGCATCTCTGGGGGGCTGTTTTCCTACAAAACCTGAGGGTAATTATTGCAGAAAGCATGCAGGATAAGTGGGAAGGATGAACATACTAATTCCAGCATGACCTTGAATTTCTAAATTGATCTGGAGACTAGTAAATGCCACTGGGATGCCAAAGGGAGCAAGAGATGTTGGTGCAGAGGAAGAGTATTGTAAACAAGGAGATGAATTAAAACAATAATCCCTAAATGCCCAGCCAAACTTTGGGAGACTGACGAAGAGGAAACATTTTATTTTTATTTTGCCAAGGAAAGATGTTATGGGGAAATTTTATCAGCTACTGTAACATCGCCATCATGTCCTAAAATAAAGGGCATTTAACTTCCAAAAAGTAGAAAAGACGTGAATTTCATTTAAAAAAATTGAATAAACTGTACTTTATAAAAACTCTCTATACTGACTTATTTCTCTCATTGATTGCTCATCCATGATTCTTCAATGTTTGAGTGTCTGATTCAGACATTTCTTGGCCCTGTCTTTTCCCCCATTATCTGGTTTAAATGTCATCCATATGCTGATGTTTCCTAAATTTTATCTGTATTGACTTCTTTCTCTCACTGCAGCGTGGTCCTTTGGAAACGTCGTCCTAACACTGTGAGGAACCACTGACTTCAGTGACTGACTCTGGATCAAGGAGCAACCACTGGCAACTTTCCCAGGTCTTTACTTCTCAATATGTCTGTGGACAATGAAAGCTCTCTGATAAATATTCTCTACTAGGGTATTACAATGTGTAGATAACCTCAGATACCTGGCATTGAGATGTTACTTAGACATTCCCCCATATATTAACCAATTATAAGGCCAGGCATACAAATAAAAAGTAAAATGTTTGAAGTGAATAAATGTGTGCATGTGTGTGTGTCTGTGTGTAGTGTATTTGTATGTTGCCTTAAGGAAGAAACTGACAGATCAACAGAGTTTTAATTTGTTTAAAAGACCAGTAGTACCAACTGAAACTAATGGTCAAGGCACCTAATATCATAGTTATGTTACATAGAACATAATGTAGAATTTCCTTTTGTTTTACTGTAAATTGTTTTAAAAATACATATTTTTTAAAGTTTAAGATAAAAAGATACAAATGACAGAGACAATTGAAAAAATGTTTAAGCTACTGGGGAAACTAAGAAATAAAACCAAGGGAGCCAGATGATATCAAGCATTATTCACATTTACTGCTGAACCAATGTATTCAGGAATAACACCCACACGAGAGGAGAATATATGTTGAAAATGGAAATGTGAATAATTTCCTTAGATGATTTACTTCATTTGAAAAGAGGAAAATCTGCTCCCAGAGAATATGCAAAATGTAAGCAACAGTAAAGATAAAGTTTTAAAGGGAGAAGGAGAGGAAGATTCTGAGCCATAGAGGCATTAACCAGCCAGCATCTGAAAGAAGGAGAGGTGGCTGGGACATGTGTCACAGCCCATTAGATGCCATTTTAAGAGATTAATAATTCAGGGCCCTGGTAGCAAGGGGTGACTGCAGTCCTACATATGAGCAAATAATAATAAGGATTAGCTTATAACAATAAGTGTTTGGTCTTTCCATTGACTTACTGGTTCCTGGATGGCAGTAAACAGGCTCGTCAGTGTCTGGCTCACTGGATAAACAAACGTACTAAGAGGAATCATACTGGTCCCATTTTGGAACTCTAGCTCCGCAGGGGGCATCCACACCCACCTCAAGTCAAAAAGTAAGAAAACTCAATTAGCAGCTGTTCTCCCTCCGCCCCCTTCTGAGGAGGGAAGGGAGTGGAGTTTTCTCCCACACACTTTATAAGCCATGGGGGAGTCTCCCGAGCTTCTGAACAGCAGTCAGGAAACAAGGCTGTTCAGGAGGCTGATGCTGTGAACCACACGTCCTCTGAAGAGCTTCAGTGGGAAACAATACTAGTGGATAGATTTAAATTCCTCATACAACAAAAGTTGTTCTTTGTACTTCTAATAGATGTTATCATTTTTTGCGTAAGCACTGTGTAATATCTGTGAGTTAAAATCAGATTCAAAACCTAATCTTTTGATGCAATAAGCAGTCACATCTTTTCCTGGTTCTGAAGACAAGGGAAAGATGTCTGTACGAAACTTTCCTGACGAGGGAATGTCTGCTCAACGCGTTCTTCCTGTAAACACCGTGAAATAAAATGGCTCCCAGACCCTCTGGTTTCCCTCGGTTAGGAAAGTCAGAGCCTATCATGGGCTTAAACCTTGTGTGTTACTGGGGATGTATCACCTGGCCGAAGAAAATAGACCCAATGACCCTGATCTGTCTGAATTTTCATAAAGAGACTGACGACTCCAGACGTTTTTGCCTCAATACTTAGCTGAACTCATATTAGTCTTGCATTGATAGGGAGAGTCTCTGTGAAGAGGTAAGGACAGCAGGAGAGAGGAGCTGCGAGACCTGGCTTCGGTCATAGCTCTGCCAGGAGGCAGCCTCGTGTTGACTGTGATCATGCCATGTCACCTGATTTCTCTGAACTTTTATTAGCTGGATACTTAGAATACCGATGATCTTTATGGTCTTCTGTAGATCCAAAAGAATATGATTTATGTGTATAGCTAAGTCTGTGTGACTGGACAGAAAGTTTGAATAGGTCAATTGTCCAACAATAGACTGGTTATATCATTCGGTTGTTGAAATGACCAATATAACTAGGTTTAAAAAAAGCAAAAAAACAAAAACCTTGGCTAGCTATTTTCAGCAACCTTAACTAGTTACTGGCTCAACTACAGAACAGTCCTTTTGACTGATTAAAATACCTTTTAAAAATAGTTAAAATAGCTTTTTAAAAATACAAATAACCACCCTTTGATTGATTGATCTCTGTCACCTAATCTGGCTTTATTTATAAATGTCTTGAGACACACATCCCACAGGGTTATTCTGTAAACTCTCCTCCTTTAGTCTCTATAGCGCTACTTTTTGCTCTCCCCTGGATACTTTTTCTTGTTGTATTTACAACTCCTCTTCCTCCGTCCATTCCCTAAATGTTAGTTCCTTGGCGTCCCGTCTCAGATGTTTTCCTCTTTCGCTGTATCTATCCTCCTTGGATGATTTCACCCTCACCTACAATGGTGTGCTGGCAAATGTTTAAAAAGCAGTGCTTCCAGGGTAAAGAAAAGACCTGACTTGTAGTGTTTGCTGATTTCTGTGGAGTAAATACTCTCACCGTGGCCAGTAGCAAGCTCCCAGTCATTGTGGAGTTGGGAAGAGAGCATATAACTGACCCTCAATGGCCACATGAAGCAGCTGTAGCACACCACTGCATCCCTCACTTTTAAGAACACCCACATGCTGAGCCACTGACCTTTCTCTCTCTCTCATTGCAGACTCATATCCATTTGAATGTCACACTTCCACAACACCATCAAGGGTAAAATGGACACACGATCTTCCTACAAATTTTTCCCTGCATTCCCTGTTTACCAAGGTCATTGTGGATAAGAGTGACTGAGTGACCCAGTCTTCGGGAAATTTTGAGCTATTTTAGACTATTTTGTGATTGCATATTTTGAGCAGTAGAACAAGACTACCTGCTGGTGAGTAGGGGTGGTGTTTTTCCTTGCAGAGTAATAGAAGTTTCTGCAGTCAATCATCCCGTGAAGTGGTTTCTCTGGGACAAGGAATGGAAGGTGAGAAGCGATTTGAACCGGAGGAGAGAAAGATCTAGGGCCTAAGACCAGCTGAGTCTGAGTGTCAGACTTGAAGCCTAGAGTCAGTCTACCGGCAGAGTAGCTACTCCTGTCCTATGAAAGCAATGAGTAGTAATAGCAGGTATCTAATTGAGCAGTAACATGGAGGCTATAAAGTCAGGGCAAAAACAGGGGCAATTTCCAGAGATGCCAGAGTAAGACAGCACTTGTGGACCTGGTCAGTTTTTAGAGGGCACATCCTACTTCCGATGCTGGAGTGGCGATCCACAGGTGGCAGTCACCCATCAACAAGTGAACCCTGCGGGGTAAGAATCTCAGAAGTGTTTCAACAGCAGCAGCAACAGCAGCAGCAAGATGAGAAGGCTCAAGAAGAAAAACCCAGTAGAATTTGTCTGTAGCTCAGCTGAGAGGCATTCTAACACACTCTCAGAAATAACTGAGGGGACCCTGACAATAGCTGATTTCTAGCCGTGCAGGCTCTATAGTAGGGTAGTTTAGGTATACCAAGGAAGAATATGCTTGAGTCACAGGCTAGTGTATTCCCTTGCATTACACTTATCTCCATCTATATTAGGTCATCTATCAAGATGCCTATGCCCCAAAACTAAGAGTCATTTTGTCTTCTCTTACCTCCCACATATAATCAGTCACAAAGGCCTGCCAGTTCTTTCTCCCAACATTTTCTTGAATCCATCAGACTGTAAGCATGAAGAGAAAAGATGCTCTTGTACTTACAGTCATCCTCTCAGTTTAAGCCCTTGTCTTTTTTCTTTTCCTTTCCTTTTTTTTTTTTTTTTTTTTTTGAGACTAGGTCTCACTCTGTTGCCCGGCTGGAGTGCAGTGGTGTGATCTCTGCTCACTGCAACCTCTGCCTCCCGGGTTCAAGCAGTTCTCCTGCCTCAGCCTCCCAAGTAGCTGGGGCTATAGGTGCAGACCACCTCACCCAGCTAATTTTTGTATTCTTAGTAGAGACAGGGTTTCACCATGTTAGCCAGGATGATCTCAATCTCTTAACCTCATGATCCACCCGCCTTGGTCTCCCAAAATGCACAGTGAACCACCACGCCTGGCCCAGGCCCTTGTCTTTTCTCACTTGCATTTCTCTGAGAGCTTCCCAACTAGTCTCCCTGACTTCTTTCTTGCTCCCTCCAATCAGTTCATCCACTGCATCGCTACAAAGTGATCTTCAAACAAAAACCTGTTCAAGTTACTCCTTTGTTAAAGTCCTTCAGGATAAAACCCAGACTCCTTGGGGTGGCCTATGAGGTCCTTCATGGTCTGCCTGATACCTTCCTTTCTAGGCTTATCCCACACTCCCCTCCTGTATCCAGTGCATAGAGTCCCCTAGATACTGGAGGATTCACTGACCATCTTTCCTACCTTCTTTTCCGCCCTCATGATGTGGCTTTTAATGCTCATGCCTTTCTCCCATTATACATGCTCTTCTGGTTTTCCTCTGACATATCTGGTTGCTCCTTCTCATTCTCTTCTTCCTCTGCTCATCCCTTAAATGTTGATTTTCCGCAGAATTCTCCTCTCAGCCCTCTTTTCTGTCTTCCTGGAAAAGGTCAGTCATTCCTGGGGCTTCTGTTTCTAACTAATGTTGAGTTTTCTTAAATCTTTGCCTCTAGATCAGACTGCTCTTCTCAACACCTCCACAGAATGAATGCTCTTAGCTCTCTTAAACTCCATATGTCTGAAGTTTACTAGACTCCTACCTCCAGATGCATTCTTCCTCCTATATCCTCTATCTCAGTTTATGTCTCTGTTTGAAAGTTGTAGCAATTAACTATTGCTGCCTGACAAACCACCCCTAATCAGTAGGTTAATACAACAGCCATTTATTGTTGTTCACAAGCCCGTGGGTCAATGGGGCATTTCTGCTGACCTGAGCCAGATTAAGCTGATCTTAACTGGGCTTTCTCACATGTCTGAAACCTCTGCTGGGACAACTGGGATGACTTGGTCCATATGGTCTCTCATCCCCGAACAGGCTAGCCTAGGTTTATTCACATGGCAGATGGACAGAGTTCCAAGAGAGAAAGTGGAAACCATTCAAGGCCTCTTGGGACAGAGGATCATAATTAAAATACCATATCGTTTCCACTGCATACTCTTGGCCAGAAGTCCCAAAGCCAGCCCAGCTTCAACGGATGGAGAAAGATACACTACCTCTTAATGGAAGCAGATGCAAAGTCACATTTGAAGGAGTGTGAATACAGAGAGGGGTGGAGAAATGTGATCCTTTTTGCAATCTGCCACAGAAGTAATCGTAGATATCTCCACAATGATAATGTCGTGGTGATGGTGATGGTGGCAGCTAATGTTTACTGAGTACCTAGCGTGTATCCTGCACTGAATAATGGCAAGGGAAAGGCAGATTCTGCGTCGTGTTTACAGTTAATATTAAAATCACTTTTTATTTTCTTTATATTGGTTTCTGTCGAGGCCTCTCTTTTGGCTTACAGACAGCTATCTTATTACTCTGTCCTCATGTGGCCGTTCCTCTGTGTGCAAAAAGAGAGAGATCTCTGATGTCTCTTCCTCTTCTTATAAGAACACTAGCCCTAATGGATAAGAGCGCCACCCTTAGGATCTCATTAACCTTAATTACCTCTTTAAACACCATAGCTCCAAATACAATCAATGACACTTGGGATTAGGTCTTCATGATTGGGATGTGGGGTGCGGATACACACACTTCAGTCCATAACAGCTACACAAACACTAGAATGGCTAAAATGAATTTAAAAACCAACATCATGTGTTAGAAAGTGTAACAACTGGAACTCTCATACACTGATGCCAGGACGTTAATCCAATCACTTTGTAAAAACTGTCCAGCTGAATCCAATAAGGCTGAATATATGCTTAGCTTTTGAGATTCTACTTGTAGATATTTTACCCAAAGGAAAAGCAAGCATATAGACGCCAAAAGACACATACAAGAATATTCACAGTAGCACTCTTCGTAATAGCCTTAAACAGAAAAGAATTTAAATGTTGATACATAATGGGAGGAATAAATAAACTACAGATATTCATACAAATGGGATATTATACAACAATGAGATTGAACGCACTGCGGTTGAAGCTCACAGACGGAATGCCGACTGACGGAAGCCAGACACAAAAGAGTACATACTTTAAAATTTCACTTAAATCATATTCAAAAACAGGTAAAACAAATCCATGGTGTTAGAAGTCAGGCCAGTGGTCACCTTTGGAGAGGTAAGTAGTGGCTGGAAGGAAGCAACAGGGGGCTTCCAGGATGCTGGGTATTTTACGATGGCTTCTGGCTACACAGCTATGTTCAGCTCATGAAAATTTATCAAGCTGAATACTTATATGTGCATGTTTCTGCACATATTTTATACTTCAATAAAAAGTGTCCTTTAAATTTTTTTTCTGAAAACTCCATTATCATCCTAGAATAAAGTCCCAATACGTCAGCAAGGCCTGAGGCTTTATGACCTGGCCCCAGACCAGCCTTGCCAGTTTCATCCTTACTACTCCTGGCCTAAACTCCAGCCAAAACAAGTCATCACGCACATCCACAACGCATCATGCTCTTTCATGCCTTTCACTTCATTTGCTTGGTTAACTCTGCTTTAAAAGTCAGCCCAGGCTTTATTCTCCATCAGGAAGTTTTCCCTCACTCCACTCAACCCAGGCTGAGTCACAAGTCCCTCCTACATCCTCCCTTAACTTTTTACGTGTACTTATCACCCTTAGCACATTGCACTGTCATTTTTGGTTTATGAATCCATCTTTGCTGCTGGACTGTGAATGTGATGAGGGAAAGAATTGTGTCTTTTGTCTCTGTAAATGCACCATCTAGTACAGTGCCTAGGCCACAGCAAATGCACAATGAACAGCAGATGAATGAATAAAGGGATTAATGGGCTTTGGTTTACGGTCTTGATTTTGGGTATACAGAATTTTTCTTTAGTCATTCTAGCAAGAAAAAGTTGTATTTTTTTTTTAATTGAAACTTAAATCTGGCCACACAGACTGTACCATGTCCAAAAATTTAGTTTGTAATGAGTGCTTTGTTCTCGATGAACATTAATATCAGAGAAACTCAATGCACGTTTCTTAAAATATACAATAGCAACATTGCCCATTCCCTAAAGACTGTCCAACTCCACAAAATAATTGCATTCCTCTGGAATACGGGTGAAGTGTTAATGTTCTTGGTTGGCTGGAGAATCAACAAATTCCTCTAACATCTAGATTGGCGATGTTTCTTGGTGTATCTGCCAGAAATTCCTCAGATATCCTGGTCTAAGATTTATGGACTGAGAGGTTTATGATATTTCAGAGGGTAGAATCGGCTATTGTTTCACATATTAGCCAAGTCAAGTGAAAGCTGTGATTGGGCTCTGGGCCTAAAAAGTGAAACAGGTTGACAATAGCCATATTCTATGCAGGTTCCAAACAGGCTTCAGCCAAGCAAAATGCAGAGTAGTGATCAGAACCACTTCTCGGCAATGTTTTTTCCTACTTCTGATTTTGAGCTTTCAGTACGGCTCCATAAAAGAAAGCCAAAAAAGGTTTTAATGGTAGGAGGTAGGATGACAAAGATCATCTATTGTCATCATGATGATTCTTCGTAAATAAGGGTGCACTATGTGCCACAGAACAAGCGCAGATATGAAACTTGACCTCAGACTGCTTATCAACCAAAGAGTTAAGGCAAAAGTAAAACAGTAGTGCTATAACTTTTAAACATGTGTGTAATCTGGGTATCGAATTGGGTATGGTAGGCTGACCTTCCGAGCCTTTGGTCACTCCCGCCTCGCTAGGGACACTTCTCACTGGCTCTACCCCAATAACAGGACCTGCAGGCTTATTTGTAAGGGCCCTGACTCCACCCATCCTCTTGATCCACAGCTGATTGGACCAGACATGGGCACATGACTCAAGCTGAGCCAATCAGATTCTCTCCAGTTGGAATTGAGCTGCACATGGTCCAAAGGAGAGGATCCGTGGGGCTGTCTGGGCAGCCATTTAGGGTGAAAGAGTGAAGCAGAGAAAAGTGCTCAGCAGGGAGAAAGTAGAGGCACAGGAAACCACCGTGGTATAGTAGCAGGGTGGCAGGAAGAGAGATCAATTCCTGACAGCTTTACTGTTTCTGATTCCAGTCCCTTGGCGACATCTGATATGTTCTCTGGCCAACTCTGGCCTCCTCTGTATGTCAAAGCAGCGTGTTTTGTTTATGCTGGTGTGGGTGGTTTTCCAAGGTCCCAGGCCTAGGAAACGCGTGCTGTGGTGTTTAGACAGGAGGACTGTCTTCAATTCTTGGTCCCATGACAGCGACGGGGAGTGGGGGGCTGGGGGCTGGGGGCTGGACTGCGGGAGGCCTCGCAATGCAGCAACTTGCATCCATGGCCAGGGACTGGCTGGAGTTTTAGCTCTAACGCTGGGGGCTTGGAAGCTGTTGGTTATTGGGGGTGTTCATTTGGTTCTTTATAAAAGGAAGCATGACACTGTGAGTGATGGCATTTGAACGTCAACAATACAAAATTAAGCCTGTGGAAAGTTTTAATTATGATAGCTAACACAGGAAATTGCATTTATCTATGGAAACTAAATTTAGAAGCCTGGACAGATTGACAGGATCTCTCCTAAGTCTGTGTAAATAGCCCTTGCCAGGTGCTAGAAAGTAGCAGCAGTAGCAGGGGCTGGCTGGTTAAGATGGTCTTCAAAAGTCCCATCTTCCAGGTTAGGGGAGAATGAAGAGTTTCTGAAAGAACCCCATTTTTCAAGGCTGTTCCTATTCTCTCCCTGCTTTGTGTCCATAAACAAGGAAGGGGTGCGGTCATCACTTGGATTTGTTCTGAGCAGTGTTTGTGTATCCAAGGCCAGAGGCAGGACCCAGTGGGAAAGGGAAGTGTGGGAAAGAGTGAGGGGAAATCTCTCGGGTTCCTTCCCTTCCTCACCCTCCATCACCCCCCTATCCATTCTTAGGGTTCCCTCCTTCCCACAGTGTTCCCTCTACCCACTTCGAATCTCAGTGACATTCAAATCTCAATGACATGCAACAGAGGCAAGGAAGTGACTGGAACAGTAGTTTGTACAGCAAGGACATTGCAGTTGGCCAGAGGTGTGTGAAGCCCTGGCACCATCACCAGCACCACTCTTTGACCCAGACAAGAGGGTTCTTTGCCCTGGGCTATGACCTCCAAAGGCCCCTGGCCCTCCTCAAGGCTCACTCCACCCTGTGAAGTGAAGAGTCCACCAGAGCCCATATATACCCCTCAAGACCATGTTCCAGCTCCTGAGACTCCAGAATTCCCTATGCAAGTGGCCCGGTGCGTGTTTCCAGGGCCTGTATGGGCCTCTTCCGGGGGTCTGTCCTCCCAAGGATGTGTATGCCTGAGAGTTCAGGGGGGCCCAGGGATAGCCGTTTGCAGACAGTATGAAGAAGGGGTGGACGGCACATACTGGAGTATCTATATTTGAATTTCAAGGGTGAGAAGAGAAGGGCACCAGGCCAGGGGCTAGGGTCTGACTCTCCAGGGTATACTGCCTCTTTCTGGCTCAGACCAAGGAGTCTGAACATTCTAAATTTGAATCTGGGCTTCCTGGTTGTTATGAAGGTTTATTTGTCAAAGTAGGAGGAGAGAATATGTCTATTAGCCAGATATATAACTTTGCATATTTATTCAGGTGGAATGTAAATAAATATTCCATTTATTCATGGAATATTTGGGGAGCTTGGGGCAAGAGTACAAAATCTGTGCAAATGTGGTACTCTTGCCTTAAGCTCCCCAAATGTTAGAGGCAGGCCATGCCATCACTTCAACGCTGTTTGACTTTAGATAAGTTCTTTAGGCCTCCAAGACTCAGTTTCCTCATCTGCAAGATAAGGGCACTAAAGTAATAGTTATTGTGAGAATTTAAAGTGTAATAAGTTTTAATTATTGTTGTGTGCCCTTGGGTAAGTTACTTAATCTCCTTAGTGCCTCAGTTTTCTCATCTGTCAAATGGAAGGATAGTAATAGTATCTGTCTCTAAGGGTTGTCATCAATTAATATGTAAGGGTCTTTGAACAGTGTCTGACACATAGTAAACGCTATGGAAACGTTAGTTGTTGTTATTGTCCAATAGCCATGGCCACCTGGCTGATTGGATTAAAGGAAATAGCATATGTAGCATGTAGGTCACAGCCCAGCACACCTCTGCCACATTTCTGAGCTTATTTGAGATTTGTCTCATACTCCAGACTCATCCTGTGATTACAAAATCCCTACCAGACTTCTTAGGAAGGATGGAGCCTGTTCCTGCTTCCAACTGTGACTGTGTCTTTAGCCAAGTGTAATCTGATGAATACAAACTAAGAGTTTTGTCCTGGGTTAACCCTCATTCTTGTCTGTAAAAGGCTTTCAGATCCACTCAGAAAGGTGCAAAACAAATCTTACATCTCTGGGCAGAGACATGGTGGTGGCAGAGAGCAAGGAATGGGGGAGGGAGGTTGGCCTGTCTCCTGAGAGCCGCTGATTGCCACTCCTCAATGTGGAAGAGCTTCTGCAGCCCTGCGCATTGGCAGGCTCTCAGGGCTGGGCTGGGTTTAGGAATTAACTTGAAGTGTTAATTTTGTAAATATCTAGACAGGGCTGATCCCCCACAAGAGGAGAGTTGATCACACAGAAAGACCTAAAAGCCATAGAGAGCTACAAAAGTGTTTTCCAACCGCAAGCACCTTTTATTTCTACTACACAACACGACCTCTGTGGATCAGCAGCTCTTTCCTTTGCTCAGCAACTGAACAGCCCATTCACTGTTTGTTTCAACTTTGCAGAAGATCAGCAATGGGGAGCTGAGATGCTAGAGCTCTCCATGGGAAAGAAACTTAAGGGCACCAGGGAGGCCATTAGCACACAGGTGAGCATCAAGTCCCCTAATCCCCACCTTCCATAGCATCCTCTTCCCAAGGACCCATTGCAGACAGGTTCTACCTATGTCCCTATGGACACAGTTTATCTTAGGAATAGTCTCCTCCTTATTCACATTAGGGCATGACTAAGAGAAGCATACAGTATTATATCTCTCTCAAATATTTTTATTTTAAAAATGCCGAAGAAAGCCCTAAGCCAAAGAAAATTAGAATCTACCTGTGTGATTTCATACAACAGTCAGAAGTTGGAGAGGATTTTTGTCGGGGTGTGGTCCTGAGGAATGGCAGGCCCTTTACAAAGTCCCTTTCATCTCAGAATCCATTTATTCAACCTAAATGTTTTCTTCCAATGCTTTCACTTGTGATGTTAGGGATCAACTCTGCGTGTTGATTGGTTTCACTGAGATTTGAGGCCAGCCGCACAGCTATTCCCTGGGGCCCATGACCGACTACCGCTAAATCCCTGTGCCATGGTTTCCATCAGAGTTTTTGCCTCGGAGTTCTCTTTTCCTTATGGCCAAAGCTTCAAGTCCTGTGGACAGTCATAAAATGGTGCCCTGACCACCTCTTATTTGCATTTGGTGGTTTCAACCACATATGTGCACTCATATACCATAGGATGGGATTATTTTTACATGTAGAAAAGTGCTAGAGTGAGGAAAAGCAGCACCACAGTGTTGCCAATGAGGGTACACCTTCTTTGATTGGCTTGAGCTGTGTCTTTGTTTTTAAGATCATATTTGATGCAAGATACAAATATATAAGTTGGTTTGTATGCTTTACTGAACAAACCCAGAAATAAGTTATAAATATCACTGTGGCCTTTCTTTCTCTCTCTCTTTCTTCCTTTTTCTTTTTCTTTCTCTCTCTTTCTCTCCCTCCCTCCCTCCCTTCCTCCCTTCCTTTCTTCCTTCTGTCCTGTCTTCCTTCCTGTCTCTTTCTTTCTTTCTCTCTCTTTCTCTTTCTTTCTTTCTCTCTCGTTTCTGTCTTTCTTTCTTTCTTCTTTCTTTCTTTCACATGGTCTTTCTCTGTCACCTGGGCTGGAGCGCAGTGGCACAAACGTGGCTCACTGCAGCCTCGAACTTCGGGATGAGATCTTGTCATGTTGCCTAGCCTGGTCTCCAACTCCTGGGCTCCTCCTACTTTGGCCTCCCAAAGTGCTGGGATTATAGGCGTAAGCCACCGTGCCCACCCGTGACGTTTCTTAAAGAAAGTAGTTGCTATGTGTGACTGGTAACTACTTTTTCAAGAGTTAAACATCTGAGCTATCTAAATTCCGCTGCAAAGCATGAAAAAAAAATTAAGTAATCATGACACAATCACTCAAATCAGAAGAATGAGGAGTGCAGTAGTTTTTTGTTTTTTAACTGGTGTGGGTAGGGAAACATCAAATCTGATGTTCAAAATTCAGTCAAAATCTCCAGCCATTAAAATTTTTTAGGAGATAAGTGATACCCCATAACGATGATTGGTTGCAATGATTATTCTTGTGGTACAATCAAATTAAGGTGTATTTGGTTGCCGACTGTTTGCTGGGTAGGACAGAGTGAGTACGGAAGTCTGGGGTGTGGGAAGAGCATTCTAAGTATGTGTTCTGGGTGTGTCCATGAAGCAGAACTGTTTTTCTCAACTTTCTGTTGATGAAGCCCTGATTACTTGGACAGCTGTTGAGGGGTTGAAACAAAGGGTATGACAGTCAATATGTTTCATCCATGAGACCAAATTTCTATGAATGTTTCAGTGGTATAGGAAGCCATATTCAATGGCAGCTCTCCTTTGCTCAGAAGAAAACAGAGATTTTGTTAGTTTATATCACATGAAGGAAAAGTTTTGATTCCACCCTGAATGTACCTTTGTTTGTAGAGCTGTTTCCTGTTTTCTCTTATCAAAATATTTCAGCTGTAGCTGAACAAATTGAGAGGGTATAGGAGCTTCTTTCCCAGCTAAGTCAGATGAGCATGCTTAATCACAGCTTTGAAGCAGACCCCCTATGCTAGTGATAGAGCACTCTTTTAAAAAAGGGAAAAAATATTTTTATTCCATTGAGTATCTTTGATTGGAAAAAAATGCAGATGGAATGAATAGCAAGGATGAAGCAAAATTAATATAGCTCTATTATGTAATAACCAAAACAGTTGCCATGTAACATTTCTGTGTTCCTTTTATAAATAACATACATGGTGTTTTTTTTTTTGAATATGCATTTATATCTGAGTCCAGCAGAAGCCACACCTTAATGCCCTAAGACAGATAATTGATTTCTGCCCTTTTAAAGAGATTTTACATATCTTTGCTCAGTGCCATTATGTGTTGATTTCATCGTTTAACACTTACAGAGTGTGTTTATTTCCCTAATTCCCATTTAGTGTCTGTGTGCATATATTTCTCTATTTCCTATTTCTTGGCTATGTTGGGGTCTTGAGGTGGATAGTTTACTCTTACCCTCATGGACCACCTGTACATGTGAAATCAAATTCTGAGAAAATATATTCTAGCTCCCTCAAAGCAACACATGAAAATGTTTTATTATTAGAAACTGAATATATTCCAGTTTTCTGGCAAATATAGCTTTGGGGGATCAAAAGTTGAGGACTTTTTTCCTTCTGTTTCTTTCTATAGAGCAGTGAATAGTATTGAACAAGAAGGAGCTGCATGACTTTTAGACCAGAGGAGTAAGGACAGCACTCAGAGAAGGTAAGAGAGTTCATCACATGTCCTACATTGAGCTGACGGCGATGTACCTAGTGCATCCAGTTAACTAATCTTTAATTTTTGTACCGGGCACACAGCCAACACATCCAGTTAACCAGGAAAAATGATTAAAAAGAACTTTGTAAAAATGCTGAATATAATTTGCTTTCACCAAATATAGGAATCTCTGAAGCCAACTGTCTTGCTCATAGGAAATGCAATGACAAGATCCAAATTGTGAGAAAAGGAATCCAACTTGGTTAGAATAGGAAAGAAACAAAAACAAAGAATCTCTGGCCCAAAGTCATGTCTGTTTGGAAAAAATTCTGAAGATTGAACTTAGGCCCTGACTGCACCTAACAGCACAATCTGCAGGCTGCCAATGTGTGGTCATGGAACTAAATCCAGCAGCTCAAGGTGAGAGAAAATGAAGTGGATAGAGTCTACCTCCTGAAGATATTCTTCTTATCAGAGCTTCCCGAGACCTTCCAGAGTGATGAGTTCCAAATTATGTACAGCCATAAGAAAATAAATATTTGGTCAGCTGTAGACATTGGATTTACTTATCTGTAGCCTATTTCTAGCTTCAGAACAATTTCTACTTCTACCTTATAATCCACCACAGCACAGGAGTTTAAGAATCTTATATTAAAGTATCTCCATGTAGTCTATTTTTTGAAACAAAAGTAAGAAAATGTTTTTTAAAAACACTCTCCAATTATGCATATAGCGTACATGTGTGTGTGTATAAGTACATAACGTGTATTTTACTCTCACATAAAGATCAAAATCAAGTCAGTGCCCTGACCTATTCCCTATGCGGAAAGTTCAGAGAAAAGGGTCTGAACTTTGTAAGTTCAGACTGAACTTGGTTTTTTCCTAAGTTTGTTATATTCCTTGGAATATGTTTCATAGGATGTTACTTAGGGCTCCAATTGACTGAACAAAATAATCATTACACATACAGAAAAGAAATGACTAATTTCTTTAATACAAAAATGCATCTTACAAATCTGTAAGAAAAGATAACTCCATAGGAAAATAGTCAAAGGAAATATCCAGGCAGTTCTGGAAAAGGAACAAGAAACAGGAAATCAACATATGAAAATGTACTTCTTCTTGCTCATAGTTTAAAAATTCAAATTCACATGATGATAAGATAGAAATTTTCACTTCCAGTTGGCACCGATTCTTTTTTTTTTTAAGACAGAGTCTCACTCAGTTGCCTAGGCTGGAATGTAGTGGCCTACGATCTTGGCTCACTGCAACCTCCATTTCCCAGATTAGAGCAATTCTCCTGCCTCAGCCTCCTGAGTAGCTGCGACTACAGGTACCCCCCATCACACCCAGCTAATTTTTGTATTTGTAGTAGAAACAGGGTTTCACTATGTTGGCCAGGATGGTCTCAAACTCCTGACCTCAGGTGATCCACCCACCTGGGCCTCCCAAAGTGCTGGGATTACAGGTGTGAGCCACCGCACCCAGCCAGATTTTTAAAAGAGGTAAAACTAGGATAAGATATGAGGAAACAATAATTCTCAGACATTGTTCATAAATGTATTAATTGATTTAATGTTATGTGTTGGCAATCTTGCAATACTTATTAAAATTGAACCCCAATTTTACTTATACTAATGTAACCTATAGAAAACATTCCCCTAAGTACACAAAGACAAATGTACATGAATGATGTACATAGTTCCTATTAGCTAAACACTGGAAACAAACCTCTGAAAAGAATTTGGTAGATCTACATGTATTTTCGCAGAAACTGATCCAAGATACAGCAACACGTAAAAAGAGCAAGTTATAAAAATGATTTAGAAAATGATTCAATTTTTGTTATATGCAGAGGAAAAAAATCTAGTGTCATATATACTAAAATATAAATACTAGCTATTTCTGGGGGTTGGCATTTTGGAGTACCTTCCATTTCTATCTCATTTTTTCTGTAATATTTGATCATATACTAAGGGTAAAATAAAAATAATTTTACAAAATAACGGTGTGAACATCACTTACATAGTTTTCTTGCCAATCCCCAGAAATAGCTAGATTAGATTCAGGATCATGTTAAATCTGAAGCTAAACATGAGGAAACAACAGTCAGATAAATCCAGATTGTGTGAGATTCTACAAGATAACTAAACCGGACTTCTAAAATGTATCAATGTTCTGAAAAATGAAAAGAATCATGGAGACTTTTCTAGATTACAAGTAACTAAAGAGACCTGACAATTAAACACAGTATGTGATATCCAATTGGATTCCAAATTTACACACACATAGAAAAACATTATAAAGAACCTTAATGGAACACAACTGCATGGGTGAATCCATGTGACAGAACAGTATTTCTAGGATCATATTTTGGGAAATGCTGGGATAGAAAATGTCCCTTTAACTGAAGCTTATTGTGCCCCTTCATGCTAGATGTTTCTATATATATTTTTTCTTATTTAACCTTGGTAATTTACAGTAGAAGAATATGATTTTCTATCAAACTTAAACTCTAATTATTACTCTCATTGTGGAGGGATACCAATATATTCATCTCTAGAATATCTTGTCTGGTTTATAGATTTTTCAATTAGTGCTTAGATACCAACTGGAATTTACTATAAAGTTGTGGGATTTCTGAGCTGTAGGGGATCTTAGAGGAATTGTGGGATCAACCCTTATCATTTTCCAGATGAGCAAGGGAGCTCTGACGGGCTGTGACTTACCCATACTCAATGAGGAGAACTGGCCTAATTGAACTGGAAACCTAGCCTCCAAATTTAGTACTCTTACCATAAAACTAGTATGATTTACTTAACCCTTGCTGAATGCTAGCAGCAGACAAGCCATCAAAACGGCCTGCCCTGAGACACCTTCTGCCAGAAAGAGGCTTAACACTGAAGGAGGAATTGCAGGATGATCTTCAGGGAGCAAGAGCATCCAACTCCCAGCACTTCTAATCATGCAGGCAATCTGCCGAGTCCACGTCACACCAAGGCATGCCCTTTGCCTGACTTTTTTGTTACATAAGAAAGCACTAGGAGTTCCAGCCAACACTCTTTTTTCTTTAAAAAAAAAAAAATACAAAAGACAAAGCAAACTGACTGCTTGTGGAAGATGGATAACAAGAGTCCTAAGTCCTTTCTTTATCCTCCTAATAAACGTTCCCCTCACAACGTATTCCCAGTAGGCCTCAATCCATCTGGTAGAATGATGGTGAAGATTAAATCATTTGTTCTTTATAAAATGTGTGTAACACTTTCTCAGCTACACTAAGACTCCAGATTTATACAACTCTCATTTTACATCCCCTGATTTACAGGATTTAAAGAAGTCAAAAAGCCCTTTTCCCTAAAACAATTTTCTTGACTGGCTTATACTTACATTATTTTTCTCTCTTTTTTTTTTCTTTTGGGGGGATGGAGTCTCTCTCTCTTGCCCAGGCTGGAGTGCAATGGCACAATCTCGGCTCACTGCAACTTCTGCCTCCCAGGCTCAAGTGATTCTCCTGTCTTAGCCTCCAGGGTAGCTGGGATTGCAGGCACGTCCCACCACACCCAGCTAATTTTTGTATTTTTAGTAGAGACAGGATTTCACCATGTTGGCCAGGCTTGTCTCAAACTCCTGACCACAGGTAATCGGCCTGCCTTGGCCTCCCAAAGTGCTGTGATTACAGGCATGAGCCACCACGACCGGCCTTATACCCACTCTTTAGGAGGCCAATGGGAATGCCCCTGCAATGTTGATAGTGAAAGGGTGACTTCCTTTGTTGAGGAGGTAGGACAGGCACAGGGCTCTTGGGAGCACAGAGAGCCACAAAGGTGACCAGGACCAAGGTTTGTAGAGGTAAGTCCAAATCTAAATACCTGGAGGAGCACATGCAACCTTAAATCTGGAAACTACTAAGATTGGGGTTGTGAATCAAGAGTCTGGAATTGAATAGAAATGGGCTGGCTGCAGAGAGAGGTCAGGGCCAGACAAGAATCTCTTGGAAAATAGCCCTAGATTCTAGCCGGGACATATGGTTTGTCATATGTGGCTGGCAGGGTCTTGTGTCTTGAATTTGCTGACGTGGCCAGGATCAGGTAGGACCAGAAGAGCCAGCGCATGGTCAGTAAACTACTGTTGAGATAGCCAGGGCCTGAGTTAGGTTCTGGAGTGAAAACTGGATCCCCACATCCAAGGGGGTCAGCAGGAAATGAAGTCAAAGGTAAACCCATTGTTGCTCTAATAATAAAATTTGACAAACCCAAAGAGGAGTAAGAATCCAAGCATGAAGCCATGGAGAGCAGACAGCCCAGGCAGCCAACGTTAGAGGTGTGTCGTGCAGGGCTAGGGTGGGGAGGGGCTGGGAGGTTGCCAGGCCCAAAGAATTGATGGTACGGCCACTTTTCATTGTGTTCCTGCTGTTCCAAACGGGGCTGTATCTGTGTCATTAAAATGCCACTGGACATTTGTTTATTCTGTTTCTTTGCAATTAACTCAGAGTATGAAGTAGAAAGGAGAAGTTTGCTTATGGGGAGAGTATGTTTGTGTTGGTAGGAAGTCCTATGGGAGCCCTTCAGAATTTCAAAGATGCAGGCATTCTTCTACGCTGTGGCAGGATATGGCTGAAAAGACTGTCCTTGATTAGCCATACTGAGTTCTCCAGTTGACTGGTTGGAGATCATGAGTCAGATCAGGTGCTTGCAATTTGGAGAGGGTATGTAAAGTTCCTACACTCAAATCCTAACAGCTCAGCTCAGTTCAGACAGACACATCTATGCTCAAGCCCCAAGGGAGGGGAACCAGGAAGCCCAAGTACTAGGGAAGGCTATGTTCCCAGCATGGAAGCCTGAGGACACTGAGTGCCAACAGCACAGGGGACATAGGGAGAGTGAACCTCAAGGGTGCTCCCGGGCCTACTCAGAAAAGAGGGTAGATGGTGGGGTCCGGCTCACAGGATGCCAGTGTGCCCACCTTTACCGCAGCCTCAACCACAATAGCTCAGCTTTTGTCTGTGTCTGTGGGTTTTCTCTAACTTTTATTTGGCATTAGATCACTTGAAAATGACCACCCTGTACCAGCAAAGCCAAATCCCATCCCCGTCTTAGCTCTGAGTTGGTTATCATGTCAGACCCTCTCCTCAAGGGATTTAGAATCTTTCTAGAAAGCCCAGTTTTATGCAATGGCAAAAAGGAGAAAATAATATAGGATGGGCCTTAACTAAGTGCTAAGTGATATGTTACAGGCTGCAAGTGACTCACAGTTAACAGAAAAAAAGAGATCCATTGGTTGTGGGGGATGGGAGGATATGTCAAAAGGGAAAGAAGTTTCTATCCAAAAAAAGTGGAACTTGAGATGAGCCTTAAAGGAGGAGAAGATTTGAAGAAATGGGGAGGGCATCCCAAGCTTTGAGAACAGCATGAACAAAGGTATAGAGACAGAAATACTTCAGGCCAGTTTAGGAAACAGTAAATTAAAAAACATATGGATGATTGACAGTGTTTTCCATTTTTAAAATGACTTATTCAGACTATATCCTGAGCAAGAACAATTTCCTGTGGGTTATAAATAGGCCCCAGTTATTTTAGTAGAACTGTAACACTGGTGATCATTCATGAAATGTTCCATGGAGACTTCAGTTTTCCAAGGGCCAGAAGAAAATATATAAATGTATAAGAAATGGTCCAGAACATGAAAGGCCATCAGTAAAACCTAATACAAGGTTGATGCAGAAACTTTCTTTTTCTAGCCAGGTATTTGTCTCCTTCTCCCTCCTACCTTCTAGATTTGTTCCAGATTTACTATGCAAAATGCCTAAGGTTTTTGAAAGCACTAGAATAGAAATTGGGAGATAAAGAAATAGGCACAAGAGATGATGTCATTTGTTTAAGCTTGCAGGGAAGGCAGTGCCAGGCTTACAATTCAGGATGCCCATCTCAAGTTTCCTTTAACTGATGATCTTGAACACAGAATTCTACCTGCCTCCATAACCTAAGAAGCCATCAACATTGTACAGAATTCCAATTCCCTCGATTCCTATGATGAGAACTTTCTCACTAGTCTGGTGTGTTTCATAGGTTGGGGATCCCAATTGCCTGTATTTGAGAAACATTCCAATGCATTTGTACATGTTATATGGTGTACAAAAGAAAGAAAAGACTTACATTGGTAGTTATGCAGTTAATTAGGTTAACTTAATTAAATTAACTTGTATTTTGTTTGCAATCCACATCATTCTCAATTTTCCCATACAATACTATTCTATTTTTCAATCTGTTCCGGTAGCATTTGTATCACAGTGTAGTGTTCATTTTGGCCTAAGAGAGATTCTGAATGAACAAATCTATTTTATTTGTATTTTTCTTTCTTTCTTTTTTTTTTTTTAGAGAGTTTTGTTCTTGTTGTCCAGGCTGGAGCGCAATGGTGCGATCTCAGCTCACTGCAACCTCTGCCTCCCAGGTTCCAGCAATTCTCCTGCCTCAGCCTCCCGAGTAGCTGGACTTACAGGCATGCACCACCACACCCGGGTAATTTTTTATATTTTCAGGAGAGATGGGGTTTCACAATGTTGGTCAGGCTGGTCTCGAACTCCTGACCTCGTGATACACCCACCTTGGCCTCCCAAAGTGCTAGGATTACAGACATGAGCCACCGCACCCAGCCTTATTTGTATTTTTCATTTGGGTTCCATTTACTATAGACTTAGGGCAAAAACGAACCTATGATTATCCTAACTATTCTACCTCTCAGTTTCAACGCAGTCGGTAAAAAAGGGAGCCTGGACTTTGCTCACAGCTTTGAGGGATTAAAATTAAATTTCAGTAGCAGCAGGAGTAAACTAACTTATTACAAAAACTTTCCTAGGAAAAATACCTGACAGTCAATCCTATCTTATATCTGAAGAGTTCACCTTTCAACATCTCCAAAACTATGAAATAACACTACTAACTAGTGATTTTACATGTTTTGCAAGCATTTGGAGTTATATATGTAAGCTTCTACCGAGATCCCAGCTCTCTAAATAAGAACAGATGTTATTAAGCATCACTCTCATCCTTGCAATGAGGTCATTTTATGGTGTCATAAAACCACCACCAGTACCATTTCTGGCTATTCCAATAATCCTTCCAAGCACCTCAAAACTCTTAAAATACTGAAATTGAAAAGGAAACTCTACCCAATTTATCAAATGCAATAACAAATGTGTACAAAAATGCCATTTAATAGGTGGAATTTGTAGCCAAAGAATATTATTTTCATACTGTGTTTAAGATGTGCAGAATTCCTTTTTAGTGACAAAGGCCGTATTTAGTTCAGCCATGCCACGTGTGTAAGTTTTACATCTCATGAGGATGTTCAGAGGAAGAGTGTGAAGATATTCTTTTTGGCCAGACTCTCTTTTATAGTGATATGATAGCAACATTAGATTATATATTAAGCCACCAGCTAATTAGAAATTAGGTTCATAGCCATAACCTAAGAAAGCATGTCCTATATATATTTTTTTGGTTCTCAACATCCCAACATCTTTATCTCAGGGTATAAAAGAACTATAATAGAAGTTGGGAGATTTTTAACATAAGAAATAAAATCGGACTTGAGTGCAATGTGTGCCCTATAGTCCCAGCTACTGGAAAGACTCATGTGGGAATATGACTTGAGGCCAGGAGTTAGTTCAAGTCTAGCCTGGACAATCTAGTGAGACCTCACTTCTGAAAAAAAAAAAAAAAAGAAATCAAGTTTTTTCATTTTGATATCCAAAAAATGAAAAGAAAAAACCCACATGAACACACACACGCAAAGACAAAACAAAACAAAAAATACCACTTTTCTGAGATGTAGAAGTTTAGATAGCTTCTGTATAGCCCTCAGGAAGTAAGATTCAACAGGCTTTCTGAATTTTTGCATTACGTATCTGTGAAGAGTGACAACACACACAGGTGATCAGGAAATTCACTGTCTAGTATGGCCTGTTTAGGCATTTTCAAACTGATATCCCTCTCAGCATGATTTCTGGTGAATGTGACACTCGAAGGACTTGGGAGGGACTTGGAAGGAGTGGGAGAGGAAAGTGTTGTGGCAAATTTAGTTTTGGAAATGTGAGATGCTATGTCTATCTCTTGGTTGATTTATGAAGCACGATAGCATATTAAAGTACCTGAAGGTCTAACTTGGTTATCTTAGCATTTCCCAAGCTGAGTTGACCACAAAACCCCATCCCCTAGGCTGGGCACTAGTATTCCATGGGCACTTTTTGGAAAACACCGGTCTGTGCAAGAGCACAGGCTTCTGATCAGACACAGGGTACTCAACGCTTTCTTTACCACTTAAGAGCTTCGAGGTTTTAGGCAAGTTGTTTACCTTTTCTGAAGCCTAGTTCCCTGATCTGAATTCTGTGGGAAATAACATCTATCACACGTGATCTTTTGAAGACATAGTATCTACTTGATAAATGTTTATCCCCTTCTTTTTTTACAAGCCACAGTAGGAGAAACCTTTTTGTGTCTCCACATGAATTCCAAGATCCTCTCAAACATGATCACTTCCTTTCTCCAGTCTCATCTCCCGCTAACATGGAGAAGTGTTAATACTATTTTGGATTCAGACTTCCCAAAATGTAACCTTACTAGCTGTGTGCCTTATGACCTCAGGAACTTCCTACCTTCTCTGTGCCTCAGAGTCCCCACTTGTAAAATGCAGGTTAATAATGGCACCTACATCGTGGGGTTGTGAACATTAAAGATTAACATTGAAGAAGCACTCAGAATAACACCTGGCATAAGGTAAGTGATCAGTAATCTCAATGAAGTTACTAGTATTCTTATCTTCTAATCACATATTATGCTCCAGTCATACACAACTCCTTGCTTCCCAAAGATGCCTGATGTTTTCACATGTCCACATCTTTGCTCTTGCTGGTCTCTTCATTTGGAAGAACCTTCTTTTTCTACTTAGTGAAATCCTATCCATCCTCCAGCACACATCTTGAAGGCTACCTTCTCTATGAAACCTTTCTAGATTTCTTCTAACCGGTGTCTTCCTCCTTAAAAGAATCCCCTCCAGGCCTTTTAGCTCTCTCTTGGCTCTTACCATGTCATACTTTGTATCTAATGAGTTTTATGTTCCTGGAGGAGCCAGTGGTATTTATATACCCTCCCCACACCCCAGCACCCAGCAGTGTGATCCAGCAGGAACCATGTCAGTCTGGGAACCAGGAAGCCTGGGCTCTGGATCCAGGCCAACCACTCTGCAACTAGGCAAGTCACTTCACAGGAGCTTTGGTTTCCTCTTATTTAAACCAATGAGTTGGAATAGACCAGCTCTAAAGCCACTTCCATCTGTACCCTGTGAAAGTTTAATATACACTCCTTGGGCAGCCATATACGTGCCTGTGGAAGTTTGAGTGCCTAGAAAGAACAAGGTTTGAGCCAAGAAATCACTGTTTAGAAATCTTTGATTGCTCTGTTTGTGAAAGCAGAAGACTGAAACAACCTAGATAAAGTGTGGCATATGATGGACTACTATGCAGCTGTAATTTTAAAAAGAAAGCATGTCATGTGCTGATAAGGAAATATCTCAAGAATATATTAAGTAAAAAGAACAAGGAACAGATTGGTATTTGTAGTATGCTGTCTGTTGTGTTTAAAAAAAAAAAAAGAGAGAGAGAGAGAGAGAGAAATGGCCAGGTGTGGTGGCTAATGCCTGCAATCCCAGCACTTTGGATGGTGGAGGCAGGCAGATCACTTGAGGTCAGAAGTTTGAGACCAGCCTCGCCAACATGGTGAAACCCCATCTCTACTAAAAATACAAACATTAGGCCAGGCGTGGTGGCTCACACCTGTAATCTCACAGGTTTGGGAATCTCACAGGCTTTGGGAAGCCGAGGCAGGCAGATCACGAGGTCAGGAGTTCCAGACCAGCCTGGCCAACATGGCAAGACACTGTCTCCATTAAAAATACAAAAATTAGCTGGGTATGGTGGTGGGCACCTGTAATCCAAGCTACTCGGGAGGCTGAGGCAGGAAAATCACTTGTACCCAGGAGACGGAAGTTGCAGTGAGCCGAGACTGTGCCATTGTACTCCAGCCTAGGCGACAAGAACAAGACTCCATCTCAGAGAGAGAGAGAGAGAGAGAGAGAGAGAGAGAGAGAAATAACTGGAATATATATATTTGATTTTCTTTGTATATACCTAAAGAAACACTGCGCAGGCATCCTGGAAGGGAAGTACATAAGAATGTTTAAAACACATTTACCTATGGGGAATGGGGCTGAGGGATGAAATGAATGGGGACAGGGTAAGAGTGAGAGTTTTAATTCATCCCTTTAATATCATTTATTTTTTAAATAATAAGTACTGCCTATTTAAAGAAAAAAGCTAAAATTAAAAGACAAACCTCTGATTGCAAAAATGAGTATTTTTAACAAAACGTGTTTATCTTACGTGTTTCTTTTCTGTTTCAGTGGGGCTAGGGAAGAACTAAGAAATGATTTACTAACGTATTGATGTAATTTTGTACTAGGTATGAATTCTTGTAACAAACTTATCATTAGAAAAGTGAGATGGGGACACTTCTGGTATCCCTGGAGTTTTCTTCTTAAGCCAGCTACATTGAGCTCCAGTTCATGGCACTTGATAAAGATGGGTCAAAAACGGGAGGCTTCCATCCAGCTGGGATGTAGCTGGTGATCATGTGAAAGTCCAGGGATGGCAGTAGCACACCCCTATTCTCTCTGGAGGATCTGGGATAACTCAGTTGGGGAGAAGGCAAGTGGAACCTGGTAAATTCTCAAATTAACAGAGGAACAACTGGAGAAGGCTCTGATTCCTCTCTTAAGTATGGCTAAAGATGGTAGGGCCTGCACTCCAATAGCTAAGTGATAATTCAGAGAACACTTCCAGATAACTTTCCCAGCCTTCCCATAGAATCTACCACTCAGAAAGCATAAGTCTGCCCACCATATTGGTAAAATTCTAGGTCCTTCTCAAAATTAGTTAACCCACACCGTAAGAAACTTAGGACTTATAAATATTTTTATTCCTTCTGTAGTGTCCCATCACAATTTGAAATCCAGTGTATGATTTTCTCAGCCTGATTTGGTCCAAGGTCCTCTTTGGAGGGAATCCTGAAAGTATAAATGACTAGCAGCTGAGCCGGCCCCCACTTACTGGTATGTACTGCATTAAACCCACACCCCGCCTTGGCCTTGCCTGGGAAAGCTTCAGAAGAGCTCTTCAAAGCAGGCCTCATCAAAACAAACACCCCTACCTTTACCCCCATCTCCTGTGCCTTTCAGAAAACAAACAACAATACTTCTCTGTTCACCAAACACAAGGAGAATATTCTGTTTAAAGTATTTTTTTTCTTATTCCTTATTGGCAGAACTTATTAAGGAGCGGATGACTTTCAAGTTGAGTGAACTCTGTTTGAAACATAAGCACATAAGAATCCAGGTGCTTAAAACTTTTTCAAACTTAGATTCAACCTTACAGCCTTCATGTAAAAAACATGTTTTTAAGGTTTTATTAAAACCTGTGTCAGTTTAAAAGAAAGAATATCTTTTACCACAGATTTTGAGTAATTACATTTACATTGAAAGCTAGTAAGCAAAATGTCTAAGATGCTATTTCCCTTTCAAACTTTTGGAAACAGCTTTGGTATTAGATGAACCTGGGTTTGAATTCTGTTTTCTTTACTTCCTAGCTGTAAGACCTCAAGCAATGACTCAACCTGTTTGTACCTCAATTTCTTCATCGGTAGAATGGGGATAAGAATAATACATAGTGGCCAGGCACAGTGGCTTACGCCTGTAATCCCAGCATTTGGGGAGGCCAAGGTGGGTGAATCACTTGAGGTCAGGAGTTCAAGACCAGCCTGGCCAACATGGCAAAACCCTGATTCTACTAAAAATACAAAAAAATTAGCTGAGTGTGGTGATACACACCTGTAGTCCCAGCTACTTCGGAGGCTGAGGCAGGAGAACTGTTTGAACTCAGGAGGCGGAGGTTGAAGTGAGCCAAGATGGCACCACTGCACTCCAGCCTGGGCAACAGAGCAAAATTCCATCTCAAAAAAAAGAATAGTACATAGTACATATACAGTTGTGAGGATTAAATGAGTATATGAAACTTCTTAGCAAAGTGCCTATGTATACACATATGTAATAAAAATAATAATGTTCAAATAATAAAAAACTATTATACCTTATGAGCTAGAATTTAGTAAATGTTTCTACATTTTTATGAAGGGCTCCAATTCCAGACTTAAATAAAAAGGAAATCAAACTCTTGCTTACTCCTCAGTGAAAGAAAGAACTCAAGAGAAGAAATCAGCCTGCAAACTGTGAGAAGTGAGCAAGGAAAGAATTCCATGCTTTCGTGGCAAATGTTCGGATAGTCTTAATGTTTTTATTATCTCTTGTCCTGCTCTGAGAGTGAGATTACGCTATGCATCTATACCTACGCAGCATTTGAGGATACAGAATGGGAAATGAGATTACCGCAATATCAGGAGTACGATTTAGGGGGCAAAGTGGCTAGAATCTAAAAACTCAATCCAGACAGAAGAGTTTCTCCTCAAATAAACTACATGGTGAACTTCTCTGACCTCTGTGGGGAAGTGATTTTTCTCTCTGTTTCTCACCCATAAGCCTATGGATCTTTAGAGTTTCTTGAATGAATTCTACGCATGACCCTAACCCACTTCTGAAATTCCTTTTTTTTTTTTTTTTTGAGACCCAGGCAGGAGTGCAATGGCGTGATCTCGGCTCACTACAACCTCTGCCTCCTGGGTTCAAGTGATTCTCCTGCCTCAGCCTCCCTAGTAGCTGGGATTACAGGCATGTGCCACCACGCCCAGCTAATTTTTTATTTTTAGTAGAGATGGAATTTCACCATGTTGGTCAGACTGGTCTCGAACTCCTGACCTCAGGTGATCCACACGCCTCGGCCTCCCAAAGTGCTAGGATTACAGGCATGAGCCACCACACCTAGCCTGGAATTCTTTACATAGGCCAGCAAATGATGTCAAATGTAGAGCACGGGAGAAGCCGGTGATTTATCTTGAGGCAATGGGACTCTGTCATCATCAAGGATTTATTTGGGCTTCCAAAAGAATACCACCAGGAGTGAAAATATCAGCCACGCCTACCTTCTGTTCATAAAAAAAGCATCCTGACTTGCCATTCACAGATACCAAGGCCAATGTGATGGGGGCACTATGAGAAGTCTGAAGGTTGGAAACTTGACCTCATTTTGGAGTGCTTACTTTGTGGCATATTTCAAATTCTGGTCGCCTTTCTTCAGTTTTCTTGAGTCTAAAGCATTAAGGATGTGAATTACTAAAGACCACATTGACAAAGTCTAGAACAACATTGTCCAACAGAAATACAATGTGAGGTACATATGTAATTTAAGTTTCTTTCTTTCTTTCTTTCTTTCTGAGATGGAGTTTTGCTCTTGTCTAGGCTGGAGTGCAATGGTGAGATCTCAGCTCACCACAACCTCTGCCTACTGGGTTCAAGTGGTTCTCCTGTCTCAGCCTCCCGAGTGGCTGGGATTACAGGCATGCACCACCATACCCAGCTAATTTTTATTTTTAGTAGAGACAGGGTTTCTCCATGTTGGTCAGGCTGGTCTCAAACTCCCGACCTTAGGTGATGATCCGCCCACCTCGGCCTCCCAAAGTGCTGGGATGACAGGTGTGAGCCACTGTGCCCAGCCGTAATTTCAATTTCTTTAGAACCAGGTGCAATGGTGTGCACCTGTAGTCCCCGCTACTCGGGAGGCCGACATGGGAGGATTGCTTGATACCAGAAGTTCAAGCCTAGCCTTGGCAACATAGTGAGACTAGTTTCATAAAAAATTTTTTTCCCCAATAGCCACATTTTAAAAAGAATGGTAAAATAATTTTAAAAATAGATTTTATTTAACTCATTAAATAAAATACAAAAAGATTAATTGCAACATATCAATATTTTTTAAGTTGAAGTATGTTGCATCCTTTTTACTAAGTTTCTAGAATCTGGTGTGTATGTAGATTTCATAAAATGTACAGTTAAAACAAGTAGATTCAACGATCCAAGTGGTTCTAAACATACTTAAAAGTTTTTCAATGACTGAAGCAATAATAAATTTTTAAATCCTAATTTTAATTCAAATCAAGTAAAATGAAAAATTCCGTTCCTCTGTCACTCTAACCACATTTTAAGTGCTGAACAGCAACATGTGGCTATGGAAAATAGCTGGTGGAGGCTGGATAGGATGGCTCATGCCTGTAATCCCAGCATTTTGGGAGGCTGAGGTCAGGAGTTCGAGACCAACCTGGCTAACACGGTGAAACCCCATCTCTACTAAAAATACAAAAAATTAGCTGGGCATGGTGGCAGGCATCTGTAATCCCAGCTACTCGGGAGGCTGAGGCAGGAGAATTGCTTGAATTAGGGAGGCGGAGGTTGCAATGAGCCAATATCGCGCCATTGCACTCCAGCCTGGGCAACTAGAGTTAAAAAAAAAACAAAAAACAAAAAACACTAGCTGGCTACTATATTGGATGGTGTAAGTTGAGACGATGAAGAAAAACTCCACATTGTCACGTGGAGCGTCATCACACTCTGAGATTTTCCTTCATTCTTAGATGCTACTTGCCAAAGGGAGATTTCAGAAACTTTTTTTTTTTTTAATTTCTAGTTTGGCTCCAACAGTAAAGGCTCAGAATCCTTCTTATATTTCTGTGGTGGGATAATCAACATCAAGTTCCCAGAAAACATACCAGTGGAATAGTTTATTTCTGAGAGATGAATTGTAGTAACTCCTTTCTCAAGAGGCATATACAGGAAAATCTTAAGAACATGCAGAAGCCCATTTACCTGATATGACTAGTGCTTAATTGGTCATTAATAAGTGATGTTCAATGAGAAACTAATAAAAATAACTTTTACTTTTGAATTACATTTCTTAAAAGATTGAGATGATATGCAGATAACATAAAATCAACCATTTTGAAATGAACATTTCAGTTGCATTTCATGTTTACTATGTTGTGCAACCATCACCTCTAGTTCTAAAACATTTTCTTCACCTCAAAATAAAAGCCATATTGGCCAGATGTGGTGGCTCATGCCTGTAATCCCAGCATTTTGGGAGGCTGAGGTGGGTGGATCACTTGAGGTCACAAGTTCGAGACCAGCCTGGCCACCATGGTGATACCGTCTCTACTAAAAATACAAAAATTAGCTGGGCATGGTGGCACATGCCTGTAATTCCAGCTACTTGGGAGGCTGAGGCAGGAGAATCGCTTGAACCCAGGAGGCGAAGGTTGTAGTGAGCCAAGATCATGCTGCTGCACTGCAGCCTGGGTGACAGTGCAAGACCCTTGTCTCAAAAAAAACAGCTATATCCATCAAGCAGTAGACCCCATTCCCCACTCCCCACCCACCCCAGCTCCTGGCAGCAACCAATCTGCTTTTTATCTCTATGGATTTATCTATTCTGGATATTTCATATAAATAAAACCATATGTGACCTTTTGTATCAGACTTCTTTCATTTAACATAATGTTTTCAAGGTTTACCCATGTTGTAACATGTATCAGTATTTCATTCCCTTTTGTGGCTAAATAATGTTCCATTGTATGGATGTACCACATTTTCATTACATTATCTGTTCATCAGGTGATGGACATTTGGGTTGTTTCCACCTTTTGGCTATTGTGAACAGTGCTACTATGAATATTAGTGTTCAGGTATTTGAGTACCTGTTTTCCATTCTTTTGGGCCTATACCTAGAAATGGAATTACTGGGTTACATGGTAATTCTACGTTCTTCTTTTTGACAGACTGCCAAACTTTTCTACAGCACCTGTACATTTTACATTCCCACCAACAATGTACTAGGCTCTCAATTTCTCCACATTCTTACCAAAGCTTGCTATTTTCCATCTTTTAAATAAAATTAAGCCATACTAGTGGATGTGAAGTGGTATCTTACAGTAGTTTTGATTTGTATTTTTCTAATGACTAAGAGCTTCTGCACAGGAAAACTATCAACAGAGTAAACAGACAACCTACAGAATGGGAGAAAATATTTGCAATCTATGCATCTGACAAATGTCTAAAAATCCAGTGTCTGTCAGGAACTTAAACAAATTTACAAGAAACTAAATAATATTTGATAAAGCCCACTAAAAAGTGGACGAAAGACATGAACAGACACTTTTCACAAGAAGACATATATGTGGCCAACAAGCATATAAAAAAGCTCAATGTCGCTGATCATTAGAGAAATGCAAATCAAAACCACAGTGAGATACCATCTCACACCAGTAGTAGTCAGAATGGCTATTACTAAAAAGTCAAAAAATAACAGGTGCTGGTGCAGAGAAAGGGGAACACTTTTACACTGTTGGTGGGAGTGTAAATTAGTTCAACCATTGTGGAAAGTAGTGTGGCGATTCCTCAAAGAGCTAAAAACAGAATGCCCATTCGACCCAGCAATCCCATCACCGGGTATATACCCAAAGGAATAGAAATCATTCTGTCATGAAGACACATGCACATGTATGTTCACTGCAGCACTATTAATAATAGCCAAGACATGGAATCAACCTAAATGTCCACCAATGGTGACTGGATAAAGAAAATGTAGCACATATACACCATGGAATATCATGCAGCAACAATAAGAACAAAATTAGGTCCTTTGCAGAAACATGGATGGAGCTGGAGGCTGACATCCTTAGCAAACTAATGCAGGAACAGAAAACAAAACACTGCATGTTCTCATTTATAAGCAGCAGCTAAATGATGAGAACACACAGACACAAAGAAGGGAACAATAGACACTGGGGCTACTCGAAGGTGGAGGTTGGAAGGAGGAAAGAGGATCAGAAAAAATAACTATTGGGTACTAGGCTTAGTACCTCAGTGATGAAATCATCTGTATAATAAACCACCATGACACAAGTTTACCTGTATAACAAACCTACACATATACCCTAAACCTAAAATAAAAGTTAAAAGAAAAAAAAACAACAGAATTTTCAGAATGGTTAAAAAAGTAATATATGCATAACATAAAACTTAGCATTTTAACCATTTTAATACAGTTTAGTGGCAATGTACATGCACGTTGTCGTGCAACTATCACCACCATTCATCTCCAGAACTTTCTTCATCTTGCAAAATAGAGTTATGTTTTAATGATTAACATGCAATGCCCAGGTATCCAGCTCTGATACCCTAGCTCCTAAGATATCTCTGGCACTTAACTGTGAGAACTTGGGCAACTCATTTGACCGTTTGGTAATCCACAGAATGGGGTTAATATTTATCCCACAGAACTGGCAAAAGGACAAAATAAGATAATATTTGATAAGGCATTTTAAAAACTAGAAAGCATTTTATGTTTGCTATGTTTAATCATTATTATCGTTAACAGAGAAAATGTGAAGATCCTATATAGAAAGCTGAGACCATTTATTGTGATCATTTTATCAACATTATTGTTATACATTTAGATTACCTTCTATTCAGATTTATCATTACACATATCTTTTACTTTTTTACTGATTGATTGTATCCCCTACTAGAATGGAAGATCCATGAAAGTAGTGATTTTTAAAAATTATTTTACCCATTGCTCTATTTCAGAGTCAAGAAGAATATAAGGTGTATCTGTTTCTTTTCTTTTCTTTTTTTTTTTTTTTCTTTTCTTTGAGACAGAGTTTTGCTCTTGTTTCCTAGACTGGAGTGCAATGGTGCAATCTCGGCTTACCGCAATCTCCACCTCCTGGGTTCAAGTGATTCTCCTGCCTCAGCCTCCTATGTAGCTGGGATTACAGGCATGCACCACCACACCCAGCTAATTTTTGTATTTTTAGTAGAGATAGGGTTTCTCCATGTTGGTCAGGCTGGTCTCAAACTCCTGACCTCAGGTGATCTGCCTGCCTCGGCCTCCCAAAGTGCTGGGATTACAGGCACGAGTCACCTCGCCTGGACTATCTGTTTCTTAAATAAGGAAAGAATACATTACTTTATGCATGAGTAAATATGTTATTAGTGCTTAAAAAGTATTAATTTATGATAATGTTAGCTTACATATAAGTCTTTACGTTTTCCAAGTGCAAAATTAAAACGTGAATTCACAAATGAAATATTTTAAATATGAGGAAATTTCCCAGACTAGTTAAGGGCTAAAAGGAAGTCAAGTTCAGGAGTAAATAGGAATTTTAAAAACATATTCCCGTTTTCAAAATATATTCTGATTTTTAAGTTTTAGGCTATTATCAGTACAATAAAAGATGGGTTCTGGGCCGGGCGCAGTGGCTCACGTCTGTAATCCCAGCACTTTGGGAGGCTGAGGCGGGTGGATAGCCTGAGGTCAGGAGTTCGAGACCAGCCTGGCCAACATAGTGAAACCTCATCTCTACTAAAAATACAAAAAAATTAGCTGGGTGTGGTGGCACATGCCTGTAATCCCAACTACTCAGGAGGCTGAGGCAGGAGAATTGCTAGAGACTGGGAGGTGGAGGTTGCAGTGAGCCGAGATTGGTGCCATTGCACTTCAGCCTGGTCAGCAAGACCGAAACTCTGTCTCAACAACAACAACAACAACAACAAAGATGGGTTCTAACTGGGTTAATATAATATAACCAAAGAAATACTTACAGTATCATTCTCTCTTTTCTAAATAAGGTCGTAGCAGACAATACTGTCGTTTACCAATATCTAGTTTCAGATGTAGCCATATGACTCGCTTTTGCAAATGAAATGTTGGGAGAGGTATCCTTGTGTCATTTCTGGATGGAAGTATTTAGTTGCTGGTACTTCACTCTCCATCACACCCTTCCCTTACAATGGAAATTGTACAAACACCCACTGACGTGGAGGTACCATAATATTAAAGTGTTCTGGAATGCTGAACTGACACATGGAAGACAGCTCCCTTGGACTGTCTTAGAACCACAGTTGATTTTCTTTAAGCAAAAAATTAACCTTTGTTGATTTGGGGACTTGTGTGTCATATTGTTTTAGAAAGTGCGTGCTATAGCATCAGAACATAATCTATAGTTACTAATATATGTTAACAAGATTTTCCCTACTTTTTTTTTGAGACAGAGTCTGGCTCTGTTGCCCAGGCTGCAGTGCAGTGGCACGACCTCGGCGCACTGCAACCTCTGCCTACCAGGTTCAAGCAATTCTCCTGCCACAGCCTTCCGAGCAGCTGGGATAACAGGCACACAGCACCACAGCCGGCTAATTTTTTTATTTTTAGTAGACATGGGGTTTCACCACGTTGCTCAGAATGGTCTTGAATTCCTGATCTCAGGTAATCCACCCGCCTAGGCCTCCCAAAGTGCTGGATTACAGGCATGAGTCACTGTGCCCAGCCTTCCCCTACATTTTGAATAGAAAGATAAAATGACAATTTATATCTGTAAAAATTTTGTTATAAAGTATTTTGATGCGAGACAAAGTCATATGTAATCACATGGTTTTAAAATGGAGAGTAGTGTGTTACAAACATGTAGACTTCTAGGTCCCTTTAAACCAATCCTGATTCTAATATGAGAAGAAACTTCAATAAAGCTGCTTCTGAGATACGTGGGAATAATCCTTCTGAGCTGTTATCACTGACTAAGGCTTTTTATCTTTTTTAGATTTTTGCCTTCCATAAAGACGTCTTCTCCAATAACTTTTCCAGTTGTACTATCTTTTCTTTGAATTGTTACATCTTTTTGTTCGTTGGTACACTGAGTTCTCCAGGGTGATTTTTTTGCACCTAAGGGTAATAATTCAAAATTGCAAGGCAGGTATATATACTGGAACTCTGAATCCTTGTCTTTCATAGTTTTGGAATAATTACTGGTGCTTTACTAGAGTACCTTGCTAAGGTTGTGTGTGGACCCCGCCTTTTTTTTTTTTTTAAGGAAATTAAAAAAACAACGTAAGTGAAAGTGGAATGGGTTAGGGGAGGTGAATCATCTATCAAATGAAAATTTATTTAAGTACCGTTGCCTGTGATAAAGAAATTATTTAAGAGTCATCATTTCAGAATAACATTGGAAGAATTAACTTAAATGGATACATTTCCCAAATAGTTACTGTTTTCTTTGGTATTTCATTAACATTGTGGGTGGGGAGGTGCTGGGGTCCATGGTAAAAAATAAGTGAAAGGGAAACAACTTTTGCTTTTCAGTGGATTTTTCTTATTGCCTAATGAAGGCAGCAGCTTACAAGTTGATTCTGCTTAATTCAACAAATATTTTTTTAAGTGTCTGCTATGTACAGAGAAGAAAAAAGAACCCTACCCTGAGAGTTTACCGTCTGGTTGTGTTGATTCGCCTTCTGAGAAAAAATATTATTTGCCTTCCTCAATTTTTTTTTCACATCTATCGGAAGTAAACATAGGTACAAACATTCAAACTGATGAAGGCCTAAAAGGAAGAATCATCTTCAGTGTGCTGTGACAATTTCATTTAGTTTTATTTTAAAATATTCATTTAAAAATACATACAAACATATAAACCCATCAGGCCAGGTGCTAGTGACCTGAGATATAAACATGATCCAAACTATTTGACTGCCTTGGTTTTTTGGTTTTGTTTTAATCCAGGTGAGCAGGGGTCTTTATGAGGAAAAGCTCTGGGGCTTTTTCAGCCTGGAAGGGCCCTCTTCCCTTTGAAAGCCCACGGTACCGCCTTGGGCACCTTACAGAGCAAGGAGAAAGTCAATTTCTTCAAACTGTTTTCGAAAGAGCATTTCCATTCGTGGTCCTGGTGATTCCACCATCTTTTATTCACACTAGCGACGGTTCCGGAATTTCTCCACAGCCTGAGGGGCTGACGGGGTAGCCAGGTAACTGGGAAGGAGTACTGGCACATGACAAAAATTCGAGGAAACGTGCAGTTTCCGTTTCGGGGAATGCGCAGAGGGGAGAACTCAAGTCCCCGAGCCATCACAGGGTCCTCCACCGCGGCCGGACGACCCCACTCCTGGGAGTGACTGAGCAAGAGCAGCTGGCCTCAGGTTCGAGCGGAGCCTGCGCTGGGATAGGCAGGAGTTGGATGAACCACTTGTAGGGTCTGCTCCCAGCTACCCATAGCGAAAGGGTGGGTGAAAAAGCATTCACAAAGGAAGAACACATTAACCTCGCCAAGGAACGACCCCATCCCCCGACCCTCCAGCGCCCAAGGTTTCCCACGAAGAGGTCGCCGTTGCCCTTCTCCAAGCTGCGCAGAACCTATGAGGCATCACCACCTGCATCTCAAACCAACCAAGCAACTGACGCTCCAAAACCTCCCCAAACACCCTCTCTCCCCCGCATTCCAAACGCAACATCAAGGGCGAAAAGAGACTGCACAAGTCACGTAGAAAATTAGGCCGCCTCTTTCCTTGGCGATAATCGAATTAGCCTCAAATTAAACGTGAAATTGGCCCTCTCCGGCTGTGGGGACAAAGCCCCTATTGTCCTGCTCGGGTAGCGGCAGCACCAGTGCCCACCCGGCCCCGGCCAACGCGGTCGGTCCCCGCAGCTGAGAGGATGAGGTCTGGACTGGGCCGGGGAAGAGCCTCCGCTGGAGAGGACGTGGACGCGCCTGAGGCTCGGCTCCCTGGCCGAGCAAGCGCTGGGTGGGCTGCTGCGGGGCTCGGGGCGGGAGGAGAGGGCTGGCGAAGCCGAAGGAGCCGGCGGGAGGGAGGAGGGCGGAGGGCGTGCGGGAGGGAGCCCGCGAGTGCGCGCGCGCGCGCGCGCGCGTGTGTGTGTGTGTGCGCGCGTGCGCCCGCCCCGCGCGCTCCTCTCCTCTCCCCGCCCCTCGCCCCCTCCCTGCCAGCTCCCTCCTCCCCTCCTCCCCCCGCCCCCCGCGCTCCCGCCCAGCCCCCGGAATCAGTGCAGCTGTTGCCGTGCAGGCTGCGGATTCCTCCAGTCCCTCCCTCGGCCGCCTCTCCTCCCGGAGCGAGCGCGCAGCCCTGCGCAGCAGCGCCCACTGGTCCCGTCCTGTGAGCCCCGGCCCCAGCCGCGGACAGACCCGCGGAGTCGCCTCCCGGCCCACCCGCCCGGCCGCCGAGGAGCGGGAGGAGGACGGGACCCCGGCGCCCCCACCCCATCCCCGGGAGGTAGGTAGGGGGCCCGAGGCAGGGAGGTGCCAGCTCACTGGGGCTGCCTCCCGGGCGGGCTCCGCGGCGGCGGACGGGCGGAGGAGGGGCGCGGGCCCAGGGCCGGAGGACGCCGCTGCCCGCCTGCCCAGCGCCCGGAGAGTCGCGTGGGGGCTGGGAGGCTGCAGAGCCCGAGCGGGGGCGGCGCGGGGAGCCTGGGTCGCGGGTGCTCATCGGTACTCGGGTGATGCGGGGCGAGGGGCTGCAGGCTCTGCGGTGAGGCGGCAGCAGACCCGTCTTGCGCACCGCAGCCACCCGGCCCCAGCCCCTGCGCGGCGCGGCACGGCGATTCCTCCTGCGTGCCTCCGCCGCCGCTTGTCTGCAGCCGGGCGCGGCGGGCCCTGGGCGGCGGTGGGTGCGGAGCGGGCAGCCGGAGGGTCTATTTTCAGGTGCCCTCCCTGTGGCCCCGCGGGTGGGGAGCGGGGGCGGCGGTGACAGGGCCGGGCTCTGCGCCTGGCGGTGCCGAGGATGCGGCCAGGCGTGGTCCCGGCTGCGCCGCGCTGCAGCTGAGCAGGAGGCGGCGGCCCCGCATCCCACCCCCGCCCCCTCCCCGCGCTCGCTACCCCCCCGCGCCCGCCCCCCCGCCCTCCCTGCCGTCCGCACTCTCCCAGGGCTGGGCGTGAGCCGCCTCCGGGCGCCGAGCCGCCGCCGCTGCGCCCGCCCTTCAGCTCCTGCACCCTGTCTTCAACAGGTTTGTCTCTGCGCGGGGACCCTCCGGGCCTGGCTTAGGGACGTGGGCTGGAAGCTCCTCTCGTCATCACCCCCCACACCACGCCCACGGCCCTCTTTTGGGGGGAGCCTTCTCTTTGTTTTTGTGATAGGAAAGGTGCCAAGTGCTGCCATCAGATGGGGAGAGGGTGGGGATCAGAACACAAACCTCTGTCCATTATTTTTTCCAGTCGAAAGCCAGGCCAGATAGTGAGGTCAGGGTGAGTGTGGGGATGCTTCGGCGGAGGAGAAAAACGAATTCGGTGGGGTTTATTTGGGCGGGGATGTGCTTTTTTGGCAAGATGGATGGCTCACGGTGCCCTCGCCGTGATGCAGCACAATGCAGCAGTATCGCAGCTTCCTCGGTTCTCGCTGGCGGGGCTTGGCACGGCCGCTCGGCGCCTGCGGCCCCCGCCCGGCCCCACCCAGGCCCGGGATTGCCCTTGGCCAAGGCCTGGAGCTGCTGCTACCTTGTCCTGCAGCTTCAGCTGGATGTGGCGTCAGGAGGACCAGGTCACCTAGGTGTGAGTTGGGGAGAGTCTTCTCTTTTAAGATGATCCCTCCTGCACCTCTTGTTGGGCTGCGTTCCGCCGGAGGGGCGCCCTGCAGCACCAATGCAGGCAGAGGGGAGCCGGCCTGCGGATGCAGATCGGAATCTGATCTCCGACCAGCCGACCTGAGCCTTAGGGAGGGGCTGCAGGAAGGACGGGGCCCAGTCGTGTGCAGAGGCAATGGTGCAGTCAGTGTTAGGAGTCGCAGCATTTTTCTGTGGATCATCCATAATCTGTAACCACAGCCCAGCTATGCACTGATTTCTTTCTCCGTGAAAAGTTGGTGTTTATTAATTGGACCGTCACAATTGTGACATTATAGTACCCCGTCTGTCTTTGGTCAATACCAAGTGTGCATTTTTTCTATAGGAAACCATTTTTTAAATGAAATGATTAATGTATTTTAGTTTTATGTCATTGACATATTGAAATTCAGTAGGTTATTTTAAAAGATATTTATATTTTTTAGTGGATAGTAAATGATTGTTTAGCCTGTATTTGTTTTGTTTTCATCGTTTGCTTTTTCTGTAAGTCAAGTACAATTACATTATTTGGGTGCTTTATGAAGGATGACTAGGTGTATGAGTGTCATGATGGAGGGTAAATTGGTATTCAGATTTCTGTTGATTCAGATAGCGGAGTTAAGTGTCCAGGCATAACTAATGGGATTATGACAGTAATAGACTGCATTTGTGTTTGTTTATATGTATTTTTTTATATACATGTTTTCACAGCTGTGACTGCGGAAAGGATAGAGAGGGGCAGACCACCAAGGCCTCTTGACTGGTATCTATCTACTCAGTAGGAGATGGTTCTCATGTTTAGTCTCGGCTAGGACACAGGGAATTTCCCTTCTAAATGCCATGTCTATAATTCATTTATTCAGTGTGGGACGGCAAATGGGATAGATTTCAAATGTCAACCCAGGCTCTTCTAAAATGTGTAGGTGAAAAAGGAAATTTCAGTATGCTAGCTGGAAGGGAAGCTCAGTGTTTGCAAGCCAAGGGCGTGCCTGCTTGTATTTTTAAAAATTTCTAATGAATCCAAGTTAGTGGCTTTTGATTTCATGTGGCTCCGCAGAATAGCACTGCATGTACATCGTGTGGTATATGTACATTATTTTGAGTTTCTCTAATAGAGAGCCATTAAAATACGGGACTTTTTGGATTTGGGCTTCATCGTTGTGCTGGTTGTCTAAAATCGTGTTGTGTAAAGATTTTTGTGAATGTTTCCATGGATCATCCAGACGTTTTGGATTTACTTTGTTGTAAGAAATATCCTGTGTTGATGTCACAGGAGGTTTAGCTGTTCTGACTTACACACCAGGTGCAGAATTCTGTTGGGTTAAGCTGTTTGTAACTCTGTCGTTGCTGGAGTGACCAAAACCTTCCTCTGAGATAAGTATTGGGCAGTGAAGGAACTGCTGTCACTTGGTGCTCTCCCACAGTTGACGTTTTTTGTAAAGAGATTCTCTTGGGCAAGACTAGTAACAACTATCTGTGATGTTGTAGAGCAAATGAGAAGACCTCACTCTACTTGTGACACATCCTGAGCAGAGGCTTGGCATTGGCAGAGTTTCCTGGAAGAGTTCGTAGACTGGTTGCTTTGTCTTGATGTATGAATGTATGATTTTACATGTGGACATACTATTTTGACGTGGAAAGATTTTACTACTACTAAACAAACATAGACATGATTAGTGGAAATCATTCAATGTATTTTTTGTTGAAATAATTTTAAACTTATTTTAATAACATATTCTTATAGAAAATTTTAAAGGCTATTTTTTTTATGTGCAGTGACATGATGCTCCTTTAATTATGTTGCACCCTGACTATGATCTTCATACTAGTCATAATTCGGCTTTATTTAATGTTCTGTGGCTCTCCCTATGGTAGCCCTGGTTCTTTTACTACACTGTTGAGAATGCAAACCATTCGTTCATAAGGAAAGGGCTAGCTACCCCTGTTAGAAGAGTGAGCTTGGTAGGTGTGTGGAAGTGAGTAAAGCATCTCGTGGATTTTTCTTGTAAGTTTTCAGTCTTTGCTTTTTCTCAGAGCACCTTTTTTTTTCTGCAAAAGACCTAGTTTAATACTCTGATTTTTCTGATAACACTTGTAATTATATTTAAATTTTTATTGTGTAGGGATAACATCAATCTTTTTTCTACTCAGTGGATAAACGTAAATTATGCCAATTAGATATACCCGGGTTTCTATATTTTCAACATTTCTGAAGAAGGCATTTTTGTAATGTCCCTTGCTATCATAGTGAAGTTTATGGACTTCCAACATTAGACTCACCTGGGAGCTTGTTAAAAGTGCAGATTCTTAGGCCCCACTCCAAACTCAGCCAATCGGAATTGGCATTCTAACAAGACCTTTAAGTGAGTTGTATGCACATTAAGTAAAGAAACTCTATTCTGTTCCTTCAGCAAAGGGACCTCAATATCAAAAGTTTCCTTCTTGCATTTTCCTTTTTATTTTTGCTGAAGTATCAGCACATTTTTTTTTTTCTTGACGGTGGTGACAAAAGTGAGGCACTCACTGTAAATTATTTAATATAAAATTATTTTATAAAGCTGTTCTTTAATTTTGATGGAAGAATCCTATATACCATGGTTTATTTAGATTAATTAGTGTTTTAGGTTCTTTTGTAAAACACCTCTAAAGTTGCAAAACAGTTTTTCCCCCTCTGGAAGAAGAAGGCATTGGTTTTGAGACATCAGAGCTGGAGCCTAGGAAGCTAACCCCTGAGCAGTGGGTCCCCTCTGTTCCCTCTTCTTTGCTTTGGCATCTTACTGTCTGTCATCTGATATAATCAATGTCCTGCCCTTTGGTCCAGTCTTTTCTTAGAGATGTTTTTTGAATCAAGTAATTAATAGGTACGAAATAATATTCCTAAAATATATGTTAAAGAATCTTAAACCGGCTGAGCTTCTGCCTGTGATCCCAGCACTTCGGGGTGCTGAGGCGGGTGGATCACTTGAGGTCAGGAGTTCAAGACCGGTCTGACCAACGTGGTGAAATCCCATCTCTATTAAAAATACAAAAATTATCTGGATATGATGGCAGGGACCTGTAATCCCAGCTACTCGGAAGGCTGAGGCAAGAGAATCACATGAACTGGGGAGGCAGAGGTTGCAGTGAGCTGAGATCTCACCACTGCATTCCAACCTGGGTGACAGAGTGAGACTCCATCTCAGAAAAAAAAAAAAAGAATCATAAACCAGTGGACACTCCGGCAGCCACCACCTGGTTCAAGATGAGCCTTGTCATATACTCAGAGTCATCTCATCTGAAACAACCCCTATCCTGAATTTTGTGCTTATCATTCCCTTCTCTATGGCTTATCCTTTTTAAAAAATCTTGATTGTGTATGATTTTGAACTTTATATCAAGGAGATTATGTATTTTTCTGACTCACATTTAGATTAACATTCTATTCCCAGGGTTTATCCATTTCATGGCTGTATTTCATTCATTTTCACCTGCTATATAGTATTCTACCGTGATCTATTTATTCATTTTACTCTAGATGGAGATTTGGATTGATTCCAATTTTTTTGCTTTATAAGGGGACTGCTGTGAGTGGTTTCTGTACATGGCTCTTGGTATATATGTGGAGGCACACACACCCATTTTCTCTCTGTAGGGAGTGAAATTTTCTGGATCACAGGGCATGTGCATCATCAATCTTAGTAGAAAATGTCAAACTGTTTTTCCACAAAGTGATACTATTGATTGTGTTCCCACTAGCGCTAAGTGTTACAGTGTTCCACCACCTTGCCAGTGCTTCATTTACCAGACTTGAAAATCTTGTCCAGTGAAATGTTATCTCACTGTGATTTTTATTTACAATTTCCCTGATTATTTAGGGTTGTTGAATGTCTATTTACATCATTAGCCATTTGGGTTCTTCCTTTTATGAAGTACCTGTTCCGTCTTTCACCCATTTATCTTATTGATTTGTAGTTCTGTATGTACATTATCTACTAATCCTTTGTGGATTATATGTGTTGCAACAGTTCTCGCTTGTGTTTTTTTTAACTCGAATTTGTGATTTCTTTTGATGATCAGTTATTTGTAATTTAGCAGAGTCCTAATCAGTTTTTTGTCCTTTAAGGTTTGTGAGGATAATTTTGTTAATGCAGAAAAATTTTTCTTTGTTTGGAAAGAGCATTCGATTTGGAGTCAAACAGGTTCTGTGTCCAAATCCTAATAGTGTTGTATACTAACCTTATAGCTACAGCTAGGTACTGGCCTTGGGCTAGTTACTCAAGACTACAGTTTCCTCACCAGAAAAATCAAAATAATATTGATTTCTCTTACAGCTACGAGACAGCAGTGTACAGTGCCAGGCACATAGTACATATGTAGTTGATAACAGTTCCCATTCCTTTCTCTTGGGACTGTCTAAACTCTCTGACCCACTGATCCCTTTTGGTATGCTTTGCAAAAACTAACATTTTTATGTCAGAAGAGCTATTAAATGGCTTATTCTAACTTTTATTTTTTGAAAAGGCTGCATTACCAGTGGCATTTATATATTGATTAATACAGTCTGAAGAGACCACTTACTAGAAACCATTATCAGTTTAGGTTCCGGTTCTTGAAAGTAATATAATTACATTTGTTTGTACACATTTCTTTTGACCATTAAGCCTTTATACCATTAATGATCTTCCTTTGCTGCTACTCTGAGATTACTTTGTAATACGGTTTTTTATTTAGTGAATAATTGGCTACATTCTCTTGCCAGGACTTGAAGTTGTTATGGTTTTGTGGACTGGCTTAAAGTTGAATAAGAATTAGTTCCTGAATCAAAGGACTGTATAGTATATAGAATATATTTTATGTACCATACACAGAAGGTAAAATACCTTTTGCAGGCTGGAAGTGTGACTTTGGTAAGCCTTTAACCCTCTGGTCTCAGATCTAATTTTATAAAATGAAAGACTTAAATGAAATCATGGTAGGGGTTAAAACATGGGACATGGCATCACTCCCTTCTGTTCCTGGCAGACATTGAAAATCAGTAATGGTACTCATTTTCCACTGAGCTGAGGTAGAGTCTCTGTAATATTCTCGACATGGTGTTCCAGGCAATAACTACTAATCAATTAAATCTGGCACTCAGTTTTTAAGATTCTGTGATTATAAGATTCTTGAGAAACTTATCACATTGACAGTGTTCAGAGTACAGTGAGACAGGATGAAGCTAGAAAAAAGGAAACAGGAGAGAAGAGAGTGTGGGGGTCCACAAGTTAAGGGAGCAAGTTACAGTGGTGGCCAAGGGGACAAGGAAGGGAGAGATTGGAGAATTGTTGTGAAGGCCTCGTCTTAGGCCAGCTACTTGTAGGGTGAATGGATGGGAGCTGGAACTAGTGGGTGAGGAGCTAAGGTGATAAAGATTTCAAATTTGAATAATGACAAGGAACATGTTTGGTAATGATGGCAGAAATAGACAAGTCAAGGGCATGAGTGGTTATTTGATTGGGAACGACGTCAGTTTTGCTTTAAACATGTTTGAATTTGAGGTTCCAGCACAACCCTCAGTGGAAAGAGGTCGTGGCTAGAAAGGTTGATGGGAGGCTTTCGATGGAGAGGCCCTAGGCCGCGGGCCCCAAGCTTCAGGCTCTTTATACACAACCCAACCACTTCACTCACACACTAAGTGACCTTGAGCAAACTGCCTAGGCTTTGTGTGCCTCAACATCTTCATCTGTAAAATAGTCATAATGAGAGTACCTACCGCATAGGATTATTAAAGCCTAATGAGATAATTCAGTGCCCATCACAATAAATTTTAATGATTATAAAATGTGGAATATTTGCTTTGTCTCAATTTTATACTTTCTTTTAAGTAAGCAGTTTGATTTGTTTAGAAAAGAGACATTCTAGCAAATAACAATCATTTAGATAAATAATGCCAAGTTCAGCCTATATTAAACTTGTTCCTAGACATCATGCCAAAATAATAGGAAAGGCAAATATGATTGATATATATGTATTTTTTAAACAAATAAAATGCTGAAGCCCTAGTATCTAAGGAAAGGATATGAGCAGATAGTTTATAAAAGAAGAAATAAGGAGACTGATAACTGTAAGTTCAAACTCACCACTCTATGAAATACAGACCAAATTAGTCAATTGATGTTTTCACTTAAATTAATGGATAGATAATACACTCTGGGCTGCTGTGAGTTGAGAGCTCTGCGTCACTTGTTGAGAGAGTATTTTGATTAATACAGACTTAGGAGAAAATGGTTGGGTTATATACATAACAGAAGCCTTAAGTGCTTGTATCTTTTGAACTAAAATCTCACATGTAGCTCTGTAACCTAAAAACAACAATTAAAAATAAGGACGAGTTTTTAAACAAGGATTTTCTTGGCAACATAAATCGTGAAAAGGGAAAATGTTTTTTTAATGGAGCATAATCAAATAAATTATGGCACAACTGGTGAAATTCAATATAGTTCTTAAAATAATGATTTGGAAGAATGTTACTGAGATGGGAAGATGCTGATAATACGAACGTTAGTGGAAAGATCTGGATGCAAAACGGTATAGTGTAGTATAATCCTAGTTTTATTGTATTAAGTAAAAGACTGGAAGGAAATACATTAAAATGTTAATAGTTTGCTCTGGATGGTAGGTTGATGGGTGATTTCCTCTCTTGTATGAAAGGAAATTCCCATGACTTAATGCTTTTCTTTTTGAGTTTTGAAATATTTCACAGTAGAGAAGAATACAGTAAATAATGTAATAGATGACCATGAGGACCATTGGTTTTTTTTTTGTTTCAAGGACCATTTTTTTGTTTTATTTTGTTTTGTTAGAGATTGAGTCTTATTCTGTTGCCCAGGCTGGAGTGCAGTGGCACAAACACAGCCTCACTGCAGCCTCCACCTTCCAGGTTCAAACGATCCTCCTGCCTCAGCCTCCCAAGTCGTTGCAGGCATGTACCACGACACTGGGCTAATTTTTACATTTTTTTTATAGAGATGGGGTTTCACCATGTTGCCAGGCTGGTCTTGACCCCTGAGCTCAAGTGATCTGCCTGTCTTGGCCTCCAAAGTGTTGGGATTACAAAGGTGAGCCACCACGCCCAGCCGTGAGGACCATTCTTTTAACAGTCAAAAAAGCAATCAACACTTTAAAAATTCTGATTTTTAAAAAGGAAAGAAAAAAGTAAATCTGTTCAATTGTAGATCATTAAGAAATAGTTTTAAATCCAACAGTTGTTATATCTGTCCTTTGCAGTTTTCTAAGAGCAATGATATAATGCGTAAGTCAGCATCTTAAGGGTGTAGGTGTGAGATAAATTAGTGTATTCAAATGTATTGATTCTTTACATTAACCTAGGGCAGCTTAAAATGTGGAGAGGACCTGGGTTCTTTGGGATTTCTGATTTCCACACTTGAGTGCAGAGCAGCCGAATTCCATGACGTGCTTGTTCTCACTTGGGGAAACCTACTGCTGCTGGAGCTAATTTGTAACCATTAGACCATCATGTTTCATTGGAATGGGTCAGAAATGAAGATAAAATTCCAAGTGAACATTTTAAAATAAAAATTACTTCAGATTTAGATTTACTTTCAGTGAATGGTATCTCAGCATCTGGTAATATTGTAGGCTAAGATAGAGAAGAACTAATTTTAATATCCCTCCTTTTTTGTATGAAAAGAAATTTCTATGCGGTTAGTTTTTGTGTATGTACATATACAAAATATGTATATGTGTATATACAAAATGATGCATTTATATCACGTTTGTCATAAATATAATCTCTCTCTCACACATAGGAGAGAGATGTGTGTGTTTGATTGAGTAATCTCTACCATGAAGGGAGGCACAAGGCTATTTTAAAACTTTTTAAATGGAGAATTTTATAGAGACAGTATTTTGAAAATGAATCCCATGAATGAGTCAAGTTGTCCTTAGCCAGTGGAAGAAATGTTTGGGAGGGAATAGTACTTTGTGTTTTATGATCCAAGTCTCTAATGTATTGGTACTTTGTAAAATGTAGCTTACAAAAATTAATGAATTTCCATGAATTTTGTATATTTTCTGCCATGAGCTTTAACCAAGTGGTTGTTTGAGGAAGCTTTCAGAATTAATTGTGCTTTGACATATGAAAGTAACGTGTTATCAAGATTGCTTTAAAACTGACCCTTGTTTATAGGAGTCATACTTCCATTCTTAATAAATTCTCAACTGTAAGAGTAAACATCTAAGTGATTTTTGGAATATCTGAGCTGTAGAATCGAGAGTGCCTTGTTAGTTCTAATCTTTAATATACATATTTGAAGCCACTAGTTAGGCAGTAAAATATGTATTAGAACATAACTATAGATTTTTACCTAATAGATCAACTGGTATGAAATTTAGAATGATATCTAAATATAATAAAATTTATTCCTTTGAGGTATATATGTTCAATGTGTAATTTGTGTAATTAAATATGTTTATACTTAGAAAGTTCATGAGCCTATTAACAGTGGTTATCTTAGGTAATGGAACTGCAGAAGATTTCATCTCTCTATATTTCTTCTCTCCATATTTTTTAAGTTTTAGGAAATATTAATAAATTCTTGCTCTTTATGAAGCATATCCTAACACTTCAGACCAATCCTCATTTTAGCTGGATAAAAACTAATGATTAATCAGCTAAATGTATTCTCTGCTTTTCAGTTTTTTTTCTACTAAACTTAGAAAAGCAGTATTAATAATAAAGTTATAAAGAACACTGAAATTTTTAAAAGATCTTTTCATTCCTTGTTTAAATGTTCATTTTTGTTACAGCCTTGGTAGTTCATTCATTACTTCTGCAGAATATGGGAAAAGCTGTAGGAACTGGGCCACAGGGGAGCCTGACAGAAAAGTTTCCCAAGAGGAATGAGCCCCTAATGGCCACTGCCTTTGGCTCTGGGTGAAGTTTCGTTTCCCTACACTCTTGGGTGGCTGTTTCAGGGATACATTTTGTTCTAGTGTGTTTGCCACAAGGTCAAATCTAAATGCTCAAGGGTAGTACACTTTTCTGGAATGTTCTTTACCAGCTGTACAGAGTCTTGGGCTGGGATAGGGCCTTTTTTTAATTTTAATTTTTATTGTTTGGCCCTTTTCCCTCTGTGTCTTATTTACTTGAACGGGAAGGAAAACTTAGATTCTGCCTTAAAACAATGCTTATTTATTTTGATCTGTGATGTTTAAACATTTTCCATGGCATTTTGAAACCGGTAAGCATAGGAGTGCTTTTACAGTGATTACAATAGTCTTAAAAGTTAAAACATTATTTTTATTTTTACCACTTTAGAATCCTTGAATTTTTTTGACAATGTCTGCTAATATGAACAGTATATGTAGTTTTTTGAATGGCTTATAAAGAATATATACCATCACAAAGGTGTAAATGAGCATAAAAATCATCATAAAAAAATACAGAAGCATTTTTAAGATATTTACCAAAATAATAGATGTTTAGTTTAGATAATATGGAGAATAAAGATGAATACAAAGAAGACAGTTAAAATCACTAGGTACTGCATGACCCCAGAAACATTCAGTTAATATTTTAGTATTTCTTGGCTGGGCGTGGTGGCTCACGCCTGTAATCCCAGCACTTTGGGAGGCAGACAGGTAGATCACAAGGTCAGCAGTTTGAGACAAGCCTGGCAAACATAGTGAAACTCCTCCACCTCTACTAAAAATACAAAAATTAGCCAGGTGTGGTGGTGGGCACCTGTAGTCCCAGCTACTCAGAAGGCTGAGGCAAGAGTCTCACTTGAACCCGGGAGGCAAAGGTTGCAGTGAACTGAGACTGTATCATTGCACTCCATTTTGGGTGACAAAGTGAGACTCCATCTCAAAAAAAAAAAATTTAGTGTTTATTTTTAAGCCTTTTCTTTCTCTGTGCATATTTTTTAATCTCACAAATTTGTACTAAGGGCTAATCTTCAAATCTTAGACTGAACGTGTAAAGTTTGGGCAATTTGTATAATCACATGATGATGTTCAGCATTCTTGCAATTTATGCATGTCTCATGACAAAACCTAAAATCTAATGACTGGTCTGTAGTTAAAGCTGTAGCATGAACACTGCCTCTTGCCCTGAGCTGTTTTAGGGGTGGGGTGTTAAAGAAAAATGGTGAAGAAAGAGAGAATTCAAAAGCTTGTTTATTATAGCTATTTATCTTTTCTGAATAATGTCTTTTTACAATGGAAAAATACCAGAAATTAAGTTCTTATTAGATAATGTGCCTTCTGTTTTGTTTTGAAGGGAATTCCCATCACAGTTGCATTAATTTCCCCGAGAGACATCTCTGTATGCTTCAGACAATATCTGATTTTACTTTTGCCTTCAGATTTCAGAAAGTCTTTGAAACAGCTCCCATAACGTGTTGCAGTGGAATGGATGTGGTTATTACAATCTTGGTTTTAAGTGTAATAAATTTTACTGGGCTGGGTTTGGTTGTAACTGTTGAAAGCATATACTAGAGTTCACCTTTCTTGGGGTCTTTGTATTTGCTGGATTCTTTAAAATTCTATCTTGGGATTTAGGATTTGTTTCAAGAAGGAAAAGCTACATGTATATTTGATTATGGAAGCCAGTCCTTTAAGCTTTAAGGACATCAGATGGATGGAGGTGGCTTGCTGGCCTTTATTGCCTTAACCCTAGTATTTGGCTTCCTTCTGAGGAAGGTGCCAAAATGGCTTTCGCATCTGCTGCAGGAAAAGAGAGTGGGAAGAGCAGAGAAATATCCTTTTATTGGAAGATAAAGCCCTTTCCAGCAATTTCCTTTAGAAACTTGGGGGTTGCTGTTAGTCTCATTTGGGTGATGGTCCCCAAGGAAAAGTGACAGATGGCCTTCTTCTGGGGTTTAAACACTAAAGGCCAGTGGTGGCCCTTTTCACAGTTAAGAGGGAAAATCTGAGCTGGAGTGGGTGGACTTTCTCCAAATAAGGGATTCTTCTGAAACACCCAACCTGATGGGAATCACTGTCTGCAGATGACCAAAGCCCATCAAGGGAAATGCTTGATAGTTACTGTGCCTGAGCTGTCTGAAGCCTGGTATAGGATTCTCAACTTGATCTTGAAGCAGCTGCAAATGTTAGATCTTGACACTTGGGATGGCAGCAAGACCAGGCAGTCCCCAGACTGGTCCCAGTGGCCTAGGTTAGGGGAGGGCAGGGGGCTGGAATGTGGCCTTAGCCGGACCTCTGAGCAGATGAGAATACCTGTCACTATTTTGGGAGATGAGTTGTTGGAGATATCAGTCAGGTGACTTCCCTTAGAGGGGTCTGGTCCTTCTCACAGCAAGGTTGACAAGTCTGTGCTGCCAGTTGTCCTTAAATACTTAGTTTATCTCCAGGAGTGGAGTTGGGGAAGCGCCTCTACCCTGGAGCAAAGAGATTTGCCTGTCATTTGGAAAGGAAAGAAACCAGAACACATCTTGTGTTTCATTCTTTGTTTTAAAGGTAGGTTTTTGTTTGTTTGTTTGTTTTTAAATCAACACCCATTACTAAAGGAAATCCTGGTTTCCCTGATAATCAGGATGATTTCGTATTTTGAAACGCCTTTTTTGCCTCTGACGTAAGAATACTAGGTTTCATCCTAGTTCTAGGAATCTCACTTAATTCATAAAAGGTAAAAGTTTAGTTAGAGAGAAGTCTGATTTATCATCTTATTTCGAAGGAAGACTATTCTTGTCTGTCGGTTGAATTTTTTGTATATATTTTTCCAGCTGTGAAGAATTATTTTATTCGTATATGTCTGCATGCATTTTTATTCTTTATTATGGTACATATTTCCAGTGGACTATGCTCTTGTTAAAGGAAACCGTTGTTCACATGAAATAAACATATCTTTGATGAGTCACACTTGAGAACTGCTTCTCAGTCTTTTCAACTTTTAAAGTCAGTGGCATTTCATGTAAAGAATATATCGGTAGCTGGTCTATCTCTGGAATGTTGTGCAGCTGTGCAGAGCATGAGGCTCAAATGTGCTAATTAAATATGTTTTTTAGCAAGAATGGAATGTAGCAGCATGTGAATGGCTTCAAAAACCATTCCATTTTGTTTTTGAAGAGGGCTTTTTTTTTTGTTTTTGCCAAATATTAACAATTAGCACACTGACTTCTAGAGGATGTATGGCTCTGTTAAATTGTTCTTTTCAGCTGAGCAGGGTGGCATATGCCTGCAATCCTAGCCACTCCAGAGACTGACGTTGCTTGAGCCCAGGGCTTCACAACTCGCCTGGGCAGAGTAGAGAGAACCTGTCTCAAAAAAACCCCCAGATTGTTCTTTTCACAGAGCTAATGGGGCTATTTAAATACTGTGATTTATCCTTTGGAAGCTTGTCTGACCTGTGGTCTAGGACTGCCCTGAATGTGGCCCAACACAAATTTGTAAACTTCCTTAAAACATCATGAGATTTTTTCGTGTAATATTTATTTATAGCTCATTAGCTATCATTAGTGTTAGTATATTTTATGTGTGGCCCAAGAAATTCTTCTTCTTCTTCCAGTGTGGCCCAGGGAAGCCAAAAGATTGGATACCCCTGCTTTAGAATATACCCAATTAATAATCTTCAAAATGTAGGGGTCGGGTGGGGTGGCTCATGCCTGTAATCCCTGCACTTTTGGAGGCCAAGGTGGGACGATTGCTTGAGCCCAGGAGTTTGAGACCTGCCTGGGCAACATGGTGAGACCTGGTCTCTATAAAAATAAACAAACAAAAATAAGAACAGAACGTAGGCAGTGGTGGCATGACTAAGCTTCTAAGCTTTAGCATCTTTAGTTAAGGTGTCCCTTGATCTTGCTCATTTCCCTTGGTGTCAGTTCTTAGTTGGTGAGTGCCTAACCTTTCTTTGGGCAGTAAGGCATGACATTTTCCCCAGTTTGAGCGGTATTCTGATCCTTTTTTTGGGGAGTGAGCATGAGTTGTATCTTTTGGACTAAGCTGCATTCACTCAGATGGTGGTCTGATTTTTTTTTTTTTTTCAGTCAGGCATTGTGTGAAGTGACCTGATGGGAATACATGGCAGGTTGGTTGTGTAATGTGGCAACATCTTACTTGGTTGTCTTTAGAAATAAGTGGGACGTGATTCCAGCAAGGCTGTGCATAAAATGTGGGAATGTGTTGGAGAACTGCCAAGAGGTTGGGAGCAAGCTGTGTGACAAGCACTAATGCAGCCTTGGCCTGCCTTAAAATAGCTGCAGGTTAACAAATATCTTGAAGCTTGTCACTTCATTTGAGCAAAATTGCTCCTCTGAATGTGTTACCAAGAGTTGGAGAATATTGCTTTCCTCTTTTTCGTCGATGTTTATGTATTTATTTTGCTGTTCCAACAGTCTTAAAACATCTTATAAGCATATGAAGAAGATAATTCTCTATAACATCTTATCTTGAATGATTTTACTGGACTAATTAGTAGCACATTATCCCGAACTTCACTTGTAACTCTGCCCTGCTCACCTGACTCTCTGCAGAATATATAGTTTTTGTAGTTTGAATAAAAGCTGGGGCCCTGAAGATTTTTTTAAAAGTCCTATATTTTATATGTTTGATAGGTGTTTGGAAAGGAATTACTGATGGTTGAACTAACACATTGTAGAGGCAGAGTCAGAGGCATTGTTTACTTTCCTGTGGAATCTTGTCTTAGCGGATTCACTTTTAGACTTCTTAGTAAGTTCATTGATAGTTTGCAGTACTTGGTTCTTGTTTGCAATTAATTTACTTTCTAACTATAGTCTCTCAATCTTTTTCAATAGAAAGGCTTGTTTTTTAAGTCAGAGTGGTAAAAACAAAGGGGGTAGGGAATAGTCTTTGGAATGGGTCTGTACAGGCTTGAGCCTGATGGTGATGTGATCAAGGTTGGGTGGGGTATAGCTGGATGGTGGTTGAGGGGGGGCTTCCTATGGGACTGATATAAACAACTAGTTAGTTTGGGTGCTCTGAAGATGAAATTTTAAAAAATGCAATATTTGGGTTAATGAGTGGAAGTAAACTAAGAACTTCCAGGATGTATATGTTAAATAGTAGATGAAAACAGTGAGTTAACTTGATGGTGAGAGACTTAAATGCAAACCAGTTTCCTATACTTAAGTGTTTCCTAAAAGATGATATTAACAGATATGTTTTGGTTTTTTTTTTGTTTTTTTGAGATGGAATTTCACTCTTGTTGCCCAGGCTGGAGTGCAATGGCACAATTCCGGCTCACTGCAGCCTCTGCCTTTGAGGTTCAAGTGATTCTCCTGCCTCGGCCTCCTGAGTAGCTGGGATTACAGGCATGAGCCACTGCACCCGGCCTACATATGTTAATTATTCCATAACTTAAAGTCCTTTAGGAGTTTAGATTTAGACAAACTGATAATTTCAAAGCTCAGTAGAGTATACTGAAAAAGGCTTTGTTTCTTTTATTTCACTGTAGATGTATAATAAGTCTGAATTTTGCTTTGTCACTTTCAGTATTTTACATATATTTTAGAGGTCCTCGTCTTGTATATAAACATTATGTCCGGTTATATGTAAGTGCCTTTTACAGAGATTTGTAATTTGTAATTACTATACTTTTTGGTCAGTAGAATTGAGGTTATTTGGGGTATGTTTTTAGAATATGTAAAAACCATATTTTTTGTTTTTATAACATAGAAAAATATTTTGTGGAAAATGCATGTGTGGGCAGCTTCTTTAAATGTATTGATCCTTTCACTTTTAGATGGCAGATGAATTCTATATGGCATTGTTGCCATGCCGGAAAATTTCTTTATTGAGCCTATGACTTTTAAAGTATCAAAAATCTGTTTTTTGCTTTTTCCTTTTTTTGCACATGTCCAGTTATTTTTGAACAAACATACACACACACACACACACACCCCCTTGGATAACTGAACTGGTAAACTGAATTGAAGAGAGGTGAACTGCAGGCCACCATTTCCTTTTTACTTACGTACCATGTTCTGATCTCCTCATGTGAAAATATATTTTGAATAGTTTTCACCTCAGACCATCCATTGGTTTAGAGTGTGCGTTCCTTTAACCTTGCAAGAGAATTCAGTTATTCACTATATGATAAGCAGGCAAAAAGTTAAATACTCAAATGTCCCTTTTCTGGATTATTGTCTGAATTAGAAAAATATTCATCTTAAATTTTACACACGCGTATGGGATATTATCTCTCTTTGTCTGTATGCCTTGTACTGGCACAAGTTTATAGGACTAGGAACAAATGAGTTTAGCATTTAAAGTATTCCAGACATAAAAATCCACGGAATTTGCTTATATCTGCTGGGGGATGCACAGTCAGACAGATCCAGGGTTTTAACTGGTTCCTTCTGCAGTGCGAAGGCAGATGGAAATGTTACCAAAGTCTGCTGCAGATGGCAGTGGGGTGGACAGGTGAGGCGCACATGCAAGTTCGTGCCACTGGTAGGGGGAGTAATGAGTTGGTTTATGAAATGCTAGCCATTTTAGATGTTTCTACAGCTGTTGTTGGCTAGCTGAAAATAAATTGAACTTGTTGGAATGGTAGGAGTTTTACTGTCTGAATAGGCTTAGATCACATAGTGCTTCACATGCCTATAAAGATGTCTATTGTAACATTATTATGAATTTTTTTAAGCGGTGATAACCTAAATGTCCATCATTGGTAAGTTAGAGGGTGAATATGTATTCAGGAGGCAATACAGTGTGTAGTTAAAAGTGCCGACCATGGAGTTTTGCTGCCTGGGTCTAAAACCTGATTTCACCATGGGCCCACTTTGTGATGCTGAGCAGGTCATTAACCTTTCTCTGTCTCAGTTTCCTCATCAGTAAGATCAGGATAATCATAGTACAGACCATATAGGGTTGGTTGGATTAAGTAACTTATAAGTAAAGCAGTTAGCCTAGTGCCTGGAAAATATATAAGTATTAGTTGTTTACTATATTAATAAAAACATTATTGTTATGGAAAATCTTCTAATAACATGGGAAGGTTTTTAACATAAGGGGGAAAAAGCAGAACACAGGATTATATAAATGGAATTATCACAATTATGTAGAAAAATATACAAAAGGGATAAGGAAATACTACAAGTATTAAGGTTTCAGGGGGAGGGGAGAATGGATGAGATTGCTTCTGATTTTTGCTTTTGTCTCTGAGCTGTTTTGTATTTTCTGTTGTTCTGCAGTAAACATATGTTACTTTTATAATTTGAAAAAGTAAACTTTGTTTTGAAAAGTGAATGTAGGCCGGGCTCAGTGGCTCACGCCTGTAATCCCAGTACTTTGGAAGGCCCAGGTGGGTCGATCACCTTAACATCAGGAGTTTGAGACCAGCTTTGCCAACATAGTGAAACCCCGTCTATACTAAAAATACAAGAAATTAGCCGGGTGTGGTGGCACGCAGCTGTTATCCCAGCTACTTGGGAGGCTGAGGCAGGAGAATTGCTTGTAGCAAGCTGAGATTGTGCCACTGCCCTCCAGCCTGGGTGACAAAAGTGAAACTCCATATCAAAAAAAAAAAAAAAAGAAAAAAGTGAATGTATCCCTTGCAAACAATTAGTTTGTCAATTATAAGAACAGGTTATTCTTTAAAAGCTCCGAGCCTTCCATTTGGCTTTTGGTTCTACAGTACTTACACATTCTTACGGAAGCTGATGGGAGATGCTGGATTAGACCACATTATCTATACTGTTATCTATGTTCAGAAACTAATGATCACAGATAGGCAGTCCCTTCTCTTTGTGGTCACATGGGAGGATTACTCCTGCCTGCTGCCTTAGCTTTTCGGTGGTGCCTTTGACTAGTTCTGGGGAATGGCCTGTGTCCAGCCTATCGCCAGAGTCCTTGAGTGAGAATGACAGAGCCCCCTGCTACCATGTGACAGATGTGTAACATGAGTGGGAAACATGCTTCTGTGAGTTTGAGCCACAGAAAGGCATTCTTACAGAGTGCCTCGGATTAATGACACTCAAAACTATTTTTAAAATTCATCGTTTAGGTTTTTCCACTGATTCAGACTGATTGTGTAGTGAAAAGAATACAGCCATCGGTAAGTCACATGACTGTTGTTTATTAACGTATGAATTTAGACACACTATGTAATAGAGTTTTAGTTTTCTTGTATCAAAGGCCTCACCTCCACAAACTCCAAACAAACAAAACCTGATGACTTTAATCCATACCAGGGTGTTTAGTTTTAACTCATTGCTCTTTAGTGCTTGAATTGAGATTCTTTAGACCAAAATGGCCTTCTTGAAGATTCATTCTTGTTGTATGCTTATTCCACATTTCTCTATTTATTTTGTCACTTTTGGTCACTATATGTAGGTTTATTTAAAAAAAATTCCCTTCCGTAGTGTATCAGGCAGGTGCTGCAGTAACAAAGATCTTCAAAATCTCAGTGGCTCAAACTCAACAGATGTGTATTTTCCACTTATATTACTTCTCCGTCATATGGTGGTAGGGGGCTGTGCCATCCTCACTCAAGAACTGTGGGCTGATGGGCTGGACACAGGCAATTGATCGTAATAGTCAAATGCCCCACCCAAATGCTAGGGGAACAGGCAAGAGTAATCCTCCCATGTGACCACAAAGAGAAGAGACTTGATATGTGTGATCATTAAAAGTTTCAAACTAAACATAGATAACAGTGTAGATAATATGATCTAATCCAGCATTTCCCATCAGCTTCTTTGAAGCACCAGTTTTGCAGTATATTAACATGTGCTATTTATAAAGGGCATTTCCTGGTCAAGTAAATCTGGAGAATGCTAGGCTTAGTAACATGTACTAGGCTTCTTTAGTGAAAGATGTCTCAGAGTTGTTATGTTATGTCCTAACAGGCATTCTAGAAGTGGAGAGTAACATATGATGTTTCCCATTCTTACCTGACTTTTGAATTCTTTTCTTTTTTTTCATAGCCTCTCTTGGATGCAGGATTTCATAGAATATGCTTTAGGATATCCTAAGTTGTCTAATTTGTTCTCATGCAAAGCAAATATTTGGAATTGCATTTTAAGTAATAATTGCCTTTGGAAGAAGCTTTGTTTTTATTGTTTGTTAGAAGAGTTGACTATTTAAAGAGAGAGATTTCTACTATTACGAATCAAATTGCAGGCAGTGTTTTTGAAAATTTGTTATTATGGGTTACGTGCCTATGTTGAATCCACAGGACTTTTTCTTTATTTTGTTGCGTTTGTGTTCTAAACTTACCATTGAAAAGAGAAAGGTAAATAAACCTTGACCACATATCTTAGTGGTTATAAAACAATTAAATTGGTTTGGACAGATGGCCCAAACAGAGTTTTTTTTTTATTGACTTCAGTGTTTTTTTTGGTTCTTTTTGACTTTCTATAACAAGTTTTCTAGAAGTTTTGAAATGAGACACTACTGAAATGAGGGCTCTAATAAGAAACAGAGAGATAACTGTTGTCAAGACGTATTAAGTATTTCTCTACCAGAAGACTTTGAATTTAAACACAACATTTGTTGCCAGGGATTTTATGCCTGCATATGTAACGAATCTCAGTATGGAAGTTTTCACTTAAATGTGGCTGTAAACTTCCTGTAATAAACTTTAGGTAAGAAGGACTCCTCACCCCTGTTTTACAACTGTACACGGGTAAAACCTTATAAAGACTAAACTCTTGACTCCCCAGACTTTCAGATTTTTGGCATTAGCTTTTAAATGACGGATTCACTTTTTGTTAGAAATCACGTGAAATCCAGGCCAAGAATTCTTTTTTCATTCTGTTTTGTTTTCTTTTTTCCTTTGTGAGTAAACAAGTGTGAAGGGCAATTGCTGTTTCATAACAGGAAATACACTTTTAAAGCTGTCTGTTACTTCACAGCCCCATTCTACCCTTTCCCCGCTGCCATTATGATTAAGACTGATTGGGAGGCCGGGTGTGGTGGCTCACATCTGTAATCCCAGCACTTTGGGGGTCCAAGGTGGACAGACAGAGGTCAGGAGTTCGACAGCAGCCTGGCCAATATGGTAGAACCACATCGCTACTAAAAATACAAAAATTAGCCCGGTGTGGTAGTGTACGACTGTAATCCCAGCTACTTGTAAGGCTGAGGCAAGAGAATTGCTTGAACCCGGGAGATGGAGGTTGCAGTGAGCCGAGATCACACCATTGCGCTTCAGTCTGGGTGACAGAGCAAGACTCCATCTCAAAAAAAAAAAAAAAGACTGACTAGTAGTAGACTTGCTTTTTGAATGCAACTTGGGAGAATTTGAAGCAGGGAAAACTTTCTTCAGAGCCATACTTCCCAGTCTTCTTTTTGTTGATTTTAGTATTGTCATGGAAAAAGCATTCATGACCCATCACAAAAACAAACAGTAATAAAACATTTTTCACATGGTCTGGGGCTGACAGGACTCAGGCTTAATATATCCAGGGATATGACAAACATGGGAACCTGCACCGATGGCCGTAGAGCTGTCCGATCCTGGTCCCAGGGCCCTTGTCTATGGCAGGTCTTCTTGGGGGGAAGAGATTTCACTCTCTTATGAGAATGCTCATGTTTAATGACCTCAGATGCTTGTATCAGATTCCAGTGATGGTACTCTTGGAGTAAGTCTGCCTTTGAGAGAGGATTGTTTTTTTCCTCATCCTTCAGGGACCTGTAGTGGGTACCCTCATGGGCCACCCTCTGAACCAGCTCAAATGTTAGGGAGTTTTGTGGAAGAGTAATGTTTTCACATTGCAGGCTGTAGCTCACAGTCAGCAACATTGAAGAGGATAACAGAATTGGAAGTTTTGGGGCTGGGCCAAACCCTGTGGATCTTAGTACATCCACATGATTGTATCAAAGAAGAGTCCAGAGCTCAGAGAGGCTAGATGCAGTCACACCGCTTCACACAGGAGTAAGGGCTGAAACTATTGCTGTTAACAGACATGTGGAAATAGTTGGTGTCCTTGCAACTATTTCCAATATGCTGAACCTTGAAAGGCATCTTACAACCACTTGGGATGCATTTTAAAATTATATAAATTAAGTAAGCCTACAAGTTTATGCTCTTGTTTGCTGTTTTCGTATAGTCAAACTAGTAATAGCGTGAATGGTTAAACATTTGCTGGGAAAATAGAAAGTGTTTTGAAAATACACAATACCAAAGGTAAAAAAAGATATATGTACGTATATGTGAGTGTGTGTATATATGTGTATATATATGTTTTATTAGTAGGAAAGGGAGGAAAGCTCATTGTGTATGGAACTAAAAGCCAGAACCTACTGCATGTCCACCTTTGTTTTAATAAAAATTACAAACAACTGAGTATCCTGGCTGCCTGGCCAGCTGAAGGAAGGTGAAGGTCGTTTTAAAGTAGAAAAAGATCTGGCTAAATATTTGACCAGATACTTTGATAAGTTGAAATGTTTAAACATTTTCAGGCCCAGGGATGTCAGTTGAGGCTGACTGCAGAGTCTTCTCTGCCTGCAGATGACTTATACTGTGTATACCAATGATTTAAAGGTGGATAAAGTATAGTTACAAAAAACATGACCCTTACCACTCCGTGCTCAATTGGTTTGTAACCATATAGGAAATCTAAGGTAAAATTGGTAAAAGTGAAAAAATAAATCCTATTGTTCAATCCTCTTCCATGGAAGGTCGGACTTGGGAGGGAGTATTTTATAGTGGTTGAGTTCTGTTTCTTGGAGCCACAGTGCCTGGTTAGAACCCTGCCTCTGCCATTTATTGACTGTGGTCTTTGGTAGGTAAAGACATAATTTATTATCTAAACTAGGTAATTTATGAGAATGAAAGGAGATACTTGTAATAGTTGTACCAGGAGAGCAGGCACAAACTAGGATGGTCTGAGGCCAACCAGTTAACATGGTCACTCTGATGTTAAGCAAGTTACCTAATCTTGGCGTCTTGGTTTCTTCACATTGTGAAATGGACATGACTCACTTCCTAGGGTGTTAAGATTAAATGCAATAAAACGTGTGAAGTTTTGGAATGTTGTCTGACACACAACTGTTCAACAGATTTAGCTGTTTAAAAAAATTATTTAGGATACTTAATTCATGAAATAACCACTTAGGTATTCGATTCGCTTTCTATTGTCTTTATTTCTCCCAAGCTAATTTTGTTTTTTCTCCCCCAAGAGGCAAGGTCTCACTATGTTGCCCAGGCCTCTGACTCCTATGCTCAAGTGATCTTCCTACTTAAGCCTTCTGAGCAAACTTTGCTTTTAATAACATTAATGTTTACTAATGGCTTTTTCCATTTATGGCACCTGCTCAAACTCATTTGCCTGCTTTATCTGAGCCCTTTACTCAGATAAAGCCTCAGAAAATAAAACTGACTTTTACTTTTTCAGCTACCTGTATATCTGGCACTTAATTATATAATTAGCACCTGTGGCACAGAGATGGCTGGGTGTTGAGGCACTCATTGATCAGGTTGTGTCTAATTAGCATCTACACTGGAGAGCACCTTTTGAACAGCTGGCACCTAGATACAGGAATGGTTGGGAGGTTGGGAGGTTGAGTGGGTGGGGAGTGGTGAAACTAGACCTCCTTCCTGCCTCTTTTAAAAAAGTTGGTTTTTTTCCAGTGTAGTGATATGCAGGGTTGCCAGATTTAGGAAAAACAAAACCAAACAAAAAAGAAGCTAGAATGTCTGGTTAAACTTTAATTTCAGGTAAACAGCACATCATTTTTTAGTATGTGCTATGCAGTATTTGAGACATACTTATCCTAAAAATTCATTGTGTATCTGAAATTCAGCTTTAACTTGATGTCCACTATTTATCTGGCAATCCTAGTTTTGTGATCCAGAAAGAATTTTTACTCTATTCAGTGTAACCCACATTCAGATATATATGAAATGTGTAGTACAGATCCTTTTGTAAGTATTGTGTTAATTTTTTAAAAAAGTCCATATTGTCTGCCCTGCATTGGAATGGATGGTTGAGAAGTTGTTACTGAGTTGCTGCTACTGGTTCCTGCGAAGGCCAAGTTGAAAAAGAGTTGAGTTTGGTTTGCCACAGCAGCAGGGATTACATTTGCTCTTTGAGAACTTCTTGGCTGTGAGTGTGGATAAACTGAAGCCATCCATTTCTTTCTCCTTGGCGGGGGAGTCCATCAGTTAAGGTGACTTATTGAAGCCCTGGCCAACTCTAGGAGTTCTCGGTTTTGTAATTAAATTACTTTAGTAATATTAAATAATTTGGGGAGTGGGTTAAATTGAGGTCATTTATGTATCATTTGTCAATGTAGAGGGAACAGCTTTTATTGTCATTAAAAGTGACATTCAGCTTGGCACCGTGGTGAGCACCTGTAATCTTAACTACTTGGGAAGCTGAGGTGGGAGGATTACTTGAGCCCAGGAGTTTGAGGCCAGCCTGGGCAACAAGCAAAACTCACATCTCTAAATAATGATAATGATGATGATGATAAGAAAATCCCAGAAATGAATAACAGGTTTGTGGGGGGAAAAAAAGTAAACTTCAAATACTCTTGCCATTAGAATCTCTCTTGCTGTTTTTGATTTTCAGCAGTGCTGCCTAGAAAATGCTGGTGAGCTTTTTGCTCCAGCTTTGGAAACTCTATCAGCAGTCAACCTGAAGGGCATGGCATGCCTTTGGGAAATGCTGATTGTAAGATTACAGGCTACAGAAACCTGAGTGACTGTTTGTGTGTTTTTTTTAATTTTTTTTGAACTCTGAGTATGATGCCTCTGTTAAACCAGGTCCCTGAGGAAAAGCTTCACCAGGTTAATGATACACTTGGTGAAATTAGTAATGGCAAGTAAAGGTTGAGATTGTGCCTGCTGGACAAGAGTGAGCCAGAGCAAATGGATTTTGAACCAATACTGGCTTTTTAATTGCTGCTATTTAAAGAGTTTAATGTCCCCAGTGAAAAAGCAGAGGTTTCAGATAATCTTTTGAAGAAAAATGCATAGTGGTAAGAGCTTACTATTAGGCACAGATAGTGTTTGGATGGGGTAGCCAAGGGAAGGAATCCAATTAAAGCTGTTTGTTCAGAGTTCTAGATTTGGAGGTGTATTTTGTTGTTAACTGGTGACTTTCCAGAAAATGAATTATTTGTATATAAAGATTGATGCCAGCCAGGTTTTGTATACTGACAGTTATTTGTAAAACCTCTTGGCTTCCTCCTTTTACCTTCTATTCTGGTCTGTCTCCTTTCCTCCTCATGGCTTCCTTTAGCAGCTCATTTTTTGAACATGGTTTTGCTCTTGATGAGCCTGAGGTTTGGCACAATGTCACAAGATGGCATGGTGAGTGGAATATTTGGCCTCATTATTTACATGGCTTAGTATTTGAAATGTCTGGTTGGATAGGGATTGACTATTAATGGTAGACATTTCACATTTTGGAGCATTGATCCTCAATCTTGGCAGCACATTGGCATCCCCTGAGGAGGCTTAAAAAATGCAGGTGTCAGCTGGACATGGTGGCTCATGCCTGAAATCCCAGTGCTTTGGGAGGCTGAGGAAGGAGGATTTCTTGAGCCCGGAAGTTCAAGACCAGCCTGGGCAACATAGCAAGAACTCATCTGTACAGAAGGGAAAAAAAGAAAAAATTAGAAAAAAATGCAGATGTCTGGGTCTCACTTCCAGAGAGTCTGATTTAATTGTCTGGGGTATGAAATGCACACCAGGACTTGCAGGAGGTCCTCAGATGATTCTAACGTATGCCAAGTATGCATGTTATCGTCTGGCCTGCCCTCAGAATGATGTCTCTAGCCTGTGCCGTCCAGTAGGGAGCCATGAGCACCAGGAGGTTACTTATGTTTACAAGAATTAAAATGACGTCAACCGAAACTGCATTTCCTCAGTGCCGCTAGCCACGTTTCGAATGCTCAGCAGCCACACGTGGCTCATGGCTACCATATTGGATAGTACAGATATAGAACATTTCCATCACAGCAGACACTTGAATTGGGCAGCCTAGATCTAGGATATCAGCAAAACATGGGAGGAGCATGAACATTTGAGAAGCCTGACACAGGAAGGGCAGACTTGGAATAGAGCTAATCCCATAGGACCTGGCCGTGCTGGGTTACTCCATGCTTTTTTAAGCAACCTTTTTCTCAATGGTCTTTTGGCACCCGGAGCCCCACAGCAGTTGGTGCAATGGATTATGTGTCACATCTTACAGAAAGGCCCCGTTTAAAGCCAGCTGGCCTGAAGGGGTGTGGTGAGGACTGGGGGCAGGCAAATGTGACCCCGAAGAGGCCAGGCCAGGGAGGAGAGAATGCAGCTTTATTCTTTCAGAGCCGAGGAATGCCCAAGAAGGGACTGAAGCCTGAGTATTGGGGTTAAACTAGGTGAGAGCAGATTATATCTCTTCTGCTGGAGAAAGACCAGCCTCAGTAGTTTGCCTCTCCTGGCTTATCTCTAGTGTGTGGGAAACAGGGACAGTGCTAGCATGTATTTCCCATGAAACAAACTCCCATTGTGGGCCCCCATGTTCTTGGGGGGCTGGGCACCAAGGGTGGAGAATGGAATCGATTATGTCCCATGTTTGTTCAGACGTAGCACATAAGATCCCAGGAGGGTAGGGTCACAGAAGAGTGAGGGGTTAGAGGAAAGATGAAGTATGGCAAAGAATGTGGATTTTCTACACCATGCTTCCCTCAGCAGGACCTTTTTAGAGGTTCTTTCTCCTGCAGGCGTGAGAAACCCTCACTTGGAGAGGCTGTCTGGAGGCCAGCAGTCGGTCTGTACCATCCAGGCTCTTTGCTGTACCTTCCTGCCTCCTGCATTTTGCTGGACATAAGCACCTCCCCAGGAACAGATTTCTGTTGCTTTCTGTGAGCCCGCTGTAAAGAAAATGCCATGTTCCTGGGTGCGGGAAATGTGTGGGAAGAACTCGGAGAACGTGTGAATCAAAGGCACTCGGGTGATTTAGGGGTGTGAGTCCCAGTGGCTTCACGGGGTCTGTGAGTCATTTCAGAGAGTTTTTCCTGTTTTGTCATTGTGTGCTGTTAATCCAGGATGAAGTGTAAGTGCAACAGCAGACCTCATTCCCTTCTTGCTTTGTTCCGCTGGTCAGGTTAGTGTTTTTGATGGGGTTGTATCCAAATATCTGTATTGGGGCTGGACATGGTGGCTCATGCCTGTAATCCCAGCACTTTGGGAGGCCGAGGCAGTCAGATCGCCTGAGCCCAGGAGTTCGAGACGAGCCTGGGAAACGTGGTGAAACTCCATCTCTACAAAAAATACAAAAATTAGCTGGGCATGGTGGTGCATGCCTGTGGTCCCAGCAACTTGGGAGTCTGAGGTGGGAGGATTACTTGAGCCCAGGAGACAGAGGTTGCAGTGAGCTGTGATTGCACCACTGCACTCCAGCCTGGGGGACGGAGTGAGACCCTGTCTGAAAAACAAAAAACAAACCAAATATGTGTATTGGTAAGTGCTAACTGCACGGTATTAACTGCCTTTCCCTGAGGAATAAGTGATCAGGACCCTCCTAGGACTTTTGTACGCTTAAGAATTGTGTGTATTTTTCTCTTATTCACTTCTGTCCTGCTTTTGACTGCCAGAAGAGGCATGCTCTCCTTTCCTTCCCATTGTCAGTAAGTTTTAGACTTTTTGTTAATACTCATCTGGTTTTTTTAATTATGTTTTACGCTTTTATTTTGCCTGGTTTTCTGTATTCTCTTTCCTCAAGCTCAGAGAGCTAGGTAGGAAATATTAACTTCTCCTAAGAACGGGAATATGAGAAGCTGGAAAGACTAAAAAGAAATGCTAAGAGGAGTAATAGGAAAGCCAGCTTGATGATGAGTGTCTTCTGAAATAGCTATCCTGGTAACTCTTCAGGGTGCCACTGTTTCTCTATGCTAATGGATGTTTGCGGCCTTTTGTAGGATAGAATTTTAAAGGACAAGTAGAGAAATGTTAATTCCTGGGAGTAGTTCCTTGGTTTTCCCTTCATTCTTATGCCTGTGCTGGCGCTGAGTGGTTGTGGTTTCTGCGATGAGCTCCCAGAAAGGCAACGTGGCTGGTTCCAGGCCTTAGGCACCATAATACTTTTAGCTTCAAAAATGACAAGTTCAATAAGAGTGTTAAGACCAAGAAAATTAATGTAAAACTTCCTGATGGAGTGTGTCAGCGCTATAAAGAAGTTCTTGAGTGGCATGTAACATAAAAATACAAATCATTATCAAAACCTTAAAATGTGTTAAATGTTTATAAAAGATAGTGAAGGATTCTTATCACTTGCGTAGGCCGTGTGCCTATGAACTTGAAGTTTGCACAAAATGTGGAAAGAAGATCTTATTCTGTTCAATAAAGAACCAGAAAAAAACAGAAAGTATTGAAAATAGTCTAAGTTCCAACCATAGAAGAAGCTGCAGAAGAAATGAAGGAAGGGATGATAATTTAGATTTCGATATTGATTTAGAAGATACAGAAGGAGACCATCAAGTGAATTAATATCACGATATTAAAAGTCAATTTAAGAATGTGAAATTCTGACCAACATTTGACTTTGAGTATTTATTAAAAGATACTGTGAAATCCTAATGATGCATGACTTCACTGATTTATTTATTCATTTATTGTAACACTAGGAAAGCAGTGGCGCTCTAGTCTAGTGGGTAGACTGACATTAATAATTATTAACAGAGAAATGTGACATTAGATACTTAATACTGTGAGGGAAAAGTATGCAGCTTTGTGAACACGTCAGAGGAATTCGATCTAGGCTGAAAATCAGGGATGGCTTCCCAAAGAAAATGCTTAAGTTATGCAAGTGTGCAAAATAGATGTTTAATTTTTGAATCATCGTTGCTCTGCAATTCATTGTACTATAAAACAGTAGTATGTCATGCATACAGCCAATGCAAATAAGTACACATCAAAGGCACCTATTAATTAGTCCTGAGAATAATGTTTTCCATTAATATAATATTGCTTAAATAATTCCATTAGGTGAAAATTTTTTCTGATAATAGATATCATTAAATGTTGGAAACCAAGTAATCTATGTAATTTCAAAGGAAAAAATTGTGCTGTTAAAAAACACCAAAAAAATTCTAATGAGGAAATCAGAAAAAGCTGTAGAAAAATAGACAAATCTTATACATCAACAATATAAATTGTGTACGATACATTACCTAATACCAAACTAAACCAGATTCAGAATTGATGGTTATGTAAGAACTAGCTCATATAAAAATAAGATGACATTATTATATTGCTAGCCTCAAAATTTGGTTCTCAGTAAGTGCCTTTTGTTAAATGATCTCAAGTAAAGGACTCATAGCAAAAATACCGAGACTTATGTTTGCTTGTTACAAAGCAAAAGCAGTTTTTTAAAATAATAATGTTTAACAAGTGTATAGCAATTTTGTTTGTATTTTTATATACCTCATCACGTTGTTTTTACCTATTTTGTCCTGTGAAATGTACATACAGAAGATGCATAGAATTTGTATAGATAGTTTATACACGTGTTTATATGCACAGGTGAAGAAACTGCCAGCATCGGAAGACCCCAGCGAGCCTCTTACTCAGTACAAGTTAATCTTTCTTCCCAGCGTTGGCGCTATTCTGAAATTCGATAATGATTTTCTTAATTTTTTTACTACCCATGTTTGTACTCCTAAACAATATAAATTAGCTTTGTCTGGTTTTTAAACTCTTTCCTATCTTTTTTATTTTGAAAAACATCAGACCTACAAAAAGGTAGCAAAATAGTTATATGAACTTTTGCATATTCACCTAGATTCCCAGTTATTCACATTTTACCACATTTTCTTTATATCTCAATAGATGGATGTACACACATATTTTATTTGCTGAACCATTTGAAAATGTGACAAACACTGGTTTTGAACTTTGTAAACAGACTTATGCTATACGTGTTATTTTGTATCTCTTTTTTCATTGTTATAAAATTTGTTGAGATTGATCCAAGAAAATAATAATAAAGAAGAAGTAGAAAACTTACCTGTAAGCCCATGATTATATGTGTTCTGAGGTACTATCTTTTGACTCTCAGTGTAGTATGCAGAAAGGTCGTCTCGAAATAAGTAGACCTGGGTTCTTGGCAATAAGATTAAATTGCAATTAAAACCAAAGCATGAGGTGGTACTTTAAAGGTCATCTTGTTTGGTGGTTTCTAGACATGTGCATCAGAACCACCTGAGGGGCCCTTAAAAACATGATAGGTTCTGGGCTATATCATACCCTTTTTGAATAAGAATTTCTAGACACTAGGTCCAGGAGTCTGTATTTTGAAATTCCTAGGTGATTTTGGTGAGCGTCCAAGTTTGAGACCCACTGGCCATACCCTGATGCCTCAATTTTCAGATGAGGAAACTGAGGACTAGGGAGGGAAACTGATTTCCTTGCATTTGAAGGCAGCCTGTGGTAAGACTAGACCAACGACCTTTCTAAGATCCCTTGCACCCCTGAGAGTCGGTGACTCTCTGTTTTCACCTTGGACTGCCGTGATATCTGACTCATGCTGTAGAGTCGTCTTCTTAAAATCCACTTCTTTTTATTGTTTATTTTTGGCAGCCTATCGAATTCCGCTCCAGTTTCATTCTGTGAGTGCTATTTCTTGCTTCATTATAAAAGGTGGTGTGTCACAGGTCCTGTGTGGTCACACAGGCTAAGTGTAAGCTTTGAGAATGATCTCTGGGACCCTCTTTCTCAGATTTCAGTGTTGTGCATTATCTCATCCAGGTGGCTTATGATTTAGTTTCCCTTTCTCCCTTTACCATAAAAAAAGTCCTATCTCCCGATATATTTTTGGCTGCAGAATAACTCCAGATGGTACATTTTGTAAAGGGGAAAAAAAATAACAGAATTTTTCACACTCTTCTGTGAATTATTTTTCTACTTTCAATTTTAATGAAGTTATTAATCTTACAAAGGCTCACTTTGTAAGAGGCTAAAATAACAATCTAATTTTCTAGAAATAGAAAATTAAAAATAATTTTTAAAGCTGGGATTTGACATTGAGAAATGAGTGACAAAAATGGAACCAAATAAAATGCTCTAACTGGCTGGATTTGGTGGCTCATGCCTGTAATCCCAGTACTTGGAAAGGATGAGGTGGGAGGATCATTTGCACTCAGGAGTTCAAGACTAGCCTAGGCAATATAGTGAGACCTGGTCTCTATTAAAAAAAAAAAAACGCATTGTGCCACTGTGCTCTAATCTGGGCAACAGGGTGAGACCCTGTCTCGGAAAAAAAAAAAAGAAGAAAATGATATAACTGAAAGTACTTTGAAAAATATATGGCAATATGCAGATGCAAGTTGCTGATTTTTAAAATCATAATTCTAGGCCAGGTGCGGTGGCTCACACCTGTAATCCCAGCACTTTGGGAGGCCAAAGCAAGCAGATCTCTGAGGTCAGGAGTTTGAGACCAGCCTGGCCAATGTGGTGAACCCTGTCTCTACTAAAAATACAAAAATTAGCTGGGTGTGGTGGTGTGTGTTCTTGGAAGGCTGAGGCATGAGAATCACTTGAACCTGGGAGTTGGAGGTTGCAGTGAGCTGAGATCGTGCCACTGCACTGCAGCCTGGGCAACAGAGACAGGAGACCCTGTCTCCAAAATAAAAATAAAAATCATAATTCTGATTTGAGAGCTGATGACAGTTTCAGACGATTAAGAGCTTTTACAAAGAGCGTGCATACATTTAGCAGTCTCTAATTGGGAATGTTTTGGAAAGTACTCCTGAGAATGTGGGTTATTTATAGAAGATGTCCTTTACTTTGATATAACCGTCCCACTGTGGTTTTTATCAGTTGGATTTTTCTGGATCAACGAGAAGATCTACAAGTCTAAAATATTTGTAATTCTAGCTGTGTTTCCGTAAGAATATGAGAGAACCTCAGCATTAACTGTTCTTGCTGGTCTCACAGAACACCCCAAAATCTGTTCAGTTTTGCCGGGGTGATGACAGAGAATCGAAAACAAGTTTATGAAGTTGTTTTTTTTTTTTTTTTTTTTTTTTTTTTTTTTTTTTTTGAAATAGTTTAAAACAACAAACACCCCCTAGAAATTACAATCAAAAGAAAACAGAACAGAAACAACCCCCCCACCGGTAAAGAAAAAAAACGC
>CAUYLG010034060.1:0-26532 GCA_963573385.1 Cacajao melanocephalus
TGCAAAGATCTTCAATAAAATACTGGCAAACCATTGCAACAGCACATCAAAACGCTTATCCACCAAGATCTAGTAGGCTTCATCCCAGGAATGCAAGGCTGTTTCAACATATTCAAGTCTATAAATGTAATTCACCACATAAACAGAACCAAAGACAAAAACTACATGATTGTCTCAATAGATGCAGAGAAGGCCTTCGTCAAATTCAACAGCCCTTTATGCTAAAAACTCTCAATAAACTAGGCATCAACGGAACGTATCTGAAAATAATAAAAGCTATTTATGACAAACCCACAGCCAATATCATACTGAATGGGCATGAACTGGAAGTATTCCCTTTGAAATCTGGCACTAGAAAAGGATGCCCTCTCTCACTACTCCTATTCAACATAGTATTGGAAGTTCTAGCCAGAGCAATCAGGCAAGAAAAAGAAATAAAGGGTATTCAATTAGGAAAGGAGGAAGTCAAATTCTCTCTATTTGCAGACGACATGATTGTATATTTAGAAGACCTCATCATCTCAGCCCCAAATCTCCTGAAACTGATAAGCAACTTCAGCAAAGTCTCAGGATACAAAATCAATGTGCAGAAATCACAAGCATTCCTATACACCAATGACAGACTTAAAGAGAGCCAAATCAAGAATGAACTGCCATTCACAATTGCTACAAAGAGAATAAAACACCTAGGAATACAACTGACAAATGATGTGAAGGACCTCTTCAAGGAGAACTACAAATCACTGCTCAAGGAAATAAGTGAGGCCACAAACAGATGGAAAAACATTCCATGCTCATTGTTAGGAAGAATCAATATTGTGAAAATGGGCATACTGTCCAAAGTAATTTATAGATTCAACGCTATCCCCATCAAGCTACCTATGACCTTCTTCACAGAACTGGAAAAAACCACCTTAAATTTCATATGGAACCAAAAGAGAGCCCGCATAGCCAAGTCAATTCTAAGCAAAAAGAACAAAGCTGGAGGCATCACGCTACCTGACTTCAAACAATACTACAAGGCTAAAGTAATCAAAACAGCATGGTACTGGTACCAAAACAGAGACGTAGACCAATGGAACAGAACAGAGGCCTCGGAGGCAATGCCACACATCAACAACCATCTGATCTTTGACAAACCTGACAAAATCAAGCAATGGGGAAAGGATTCCCTGTTTAATAAATGGTGTTGGGAAAACTGGCTAGCCATGTGCAGAAAGCAGAAACTGCACCCCATTCCTGACACCTTACATTAAAATTAACTCCAGATGGATTAAAGACTTAAATATAAGACCTAACACCATAAAAACTCTAGAAGAAAACCTAGGCAAAACCATTCAGGACATAGGCATAGGCAAGGACTTCACTACTAAAACACCAAAAGCATTGGCAACAAAAGACAAAATAGACAAATGGGATCAATTAAAGACTTAAATATAAGACCTAACACCATTAAAACCCTAGAAGAAAACCTAGGCAAAACCATTCAGGACATAGGCATAGGCAAGGACTTCATGACTGAAACACCAAAAGCATTGGCAATAAAAGACAAAATAAACAAATGGGATCTAATTAAACTCCAGAGCTTCTGTACAGCAAAAGAAACAATCATTAGAGTGAACCTGCAAGCAACAGAATGGGAAAAAATTTTTGCAACCTACCCATCTGACAAAGGGCTAATATCCAGAATCTACAAAGAACTAAAACAGAATTACAAGAAACAAACAAACAAACGCATTCAAAAGTGGGTAAAGTATATGAACAGACACTTTTCAAAAGAAGACATATATGAGGCCAACAAACATTTGAAAAAAATGCTCATCATCAGTGGTCATTAGAGAAATGCAGATCAAAACCACATTGAGATACCATCTCATGACAGTTAGAATGGTGCTCATTAAAAAATCTGGAGACAACAGATGCCAGAGAGGATGTGGAGAAATAGGAACACTTCTACACTGTTGGTGGGAGTGTAAATTAGTTCAACCACTGTGTAAGACAGTGTGACGATTCCTCAAGGACCTAGAAATGGAAATTCCATTTGACCCAGCAATCCCATTACTGGGTGTATATCCAAAGGATTACAAATTGTTCTATTATAAAGACACATGCACACGCATGTTCATTGTGGCACTATTTACAATAGCAAAGACCTGGAACCAACCCAAATACCCACTGATGATAGACTGGACAAGAAAAATGTGGCACATATGCCCCATGGAATACTATACAGCCATAAAAAATGATGGGTTCATGTCCTTTGTCGGTACATGGATGAATCTGGAAACCATCATTCTCAGCAAACTGACACAAGAACAGAAAATCAAACACCGCATGTCATGTTCTCACTCATAGGCGGATGTTGAACAATGAGAACACATGGACACAGGGAGGGGAGCATCACACACTGGGCTCTCTTGAGGGGGACTAGTGGAGGGTCAACTGGGGGTAGGGAGTTGGGGAGGGATAACATGAGGAGAAATGCCAGATATAGGTGACGGGGGGATGGAGGCAGCAAACCACATTGTCATGTATGTACCGATACAACAACCCTGCATGTTCTGCACATGAACCCCAGAACCTAAAGTGCAATAAAATATATTTAAAAAAATAAAAATAAAAAAATAAAGGCTGGAGAAGAGGAGGAGCCAGCGAAGACAAATGAAAGACTGGTGAGAGAGAAGGAGCACAAGGAAAAGGTGGTATCCCGGAAGTGAAGTGAAGAAAGGGGATCAGCTCTGCTAATTACTGTTGATAGAACCATAAGATAGGACTGAAACTGACCCTCAGCTTTAGCAATGTGGTGGTTTTTTGGTGCCTTAGAGAAGAATGGGAGAGGAGGGAGCAAGATCCTGAGTGGAGTGGGTTTAAGAGAGACTGGGCAGAAAATAATTCTAGACTGTGAGCATAGACAATTTTCTATAATCCGTATTTCACATCTTTTTGGGAATTTTTGACCCAGTTCTGAATGATGCTTTCTGGATTTTCACATATTACAAATTCCTTGGAAGCAGAGTCACTTTCCTTCAATTATAAAAAGTTCTGGTAAGCAAAAACAGTGCAGATGAGCAGCAGTGGGAAAGCATATGTACTATATGGATTGCTAAGAACACTGCAACCCACCTGCAAGCTTGCTGGTTACAGGGATTTTATTTTAAATGGGATTCTCCATGGGCATCTCCGCAGGAAAAAAATGCCAAGTGTCCTCATGAAGATTATAGACCTCTCACTTTCCCTAGTCTATTTCCATCTAAATGTAGGACTATCTGCTTTATTCTGTGTCAGTTTTCTTCCTTTTAATGCTTTATACGATAAAGTAAAGATTTCTCTTTGTTTATTTGGGCTAGAGAAGACAATGTAAACTGTTACAGAATGAAAAAAATGCTGTGAGTTTTCATTAGCTATTGTAGCAGTTCTGCAATAGGGACATATTTTTGCTAGCAAATCTTGTGTGCATATGAAGTTGAAAGATTCTCTCTGACCCAGAACTGGGACTTTATTCTTAAGATATTGCCGAAGGTACCAGTCCCTACCTATTTAAGTTCTAATTAGCTGTCCAGATTGAATGGTCTGAAATTAGTCTGCAATCCTCATTTCCACTGCTCAGGGTCCCTGGAAGTAAACCAGACCTGTGAATGCCCCTAAGAGTGTTATTGTGGTCTGTCCGCCATGTGTGTCCAGACTGTTTAATGGGCTTTCCTGTTACTCACTCCCATTCCATGCTAGAATGGGAGCTTGGTTTACTCATTCTCAAGAAGAGGATTTCAGCCAAGTAGTAGAAATATTAAGTCCTGTTCTTTCCCCTAGGCCACTCATAATCTAAATCAAGGCAAGACAAGTTAAAGATACCTGTATTGAAGACCTTATTATAGGAATTGATTTGTCTTTTTATCAAGGTCTCTTTTGTCATGGAATTCATAATAGAAAGAGCACATGGATACATACGTAAGTCAGAATATAGTATGCTAAGGGCTATCATAGAGTTTGTATGTGAAAATACTGTGGGACAATAGAGGAGTTATTTATCTGCTGTTAGACATCTGAACTAGATCTTAAAGCAAGTCTAGGAGTTTTCCAGGTGGACAAGAGGCTCGGGACACACTGGGCAAGAGGACCAGTAGCCAGCGTGAATACATTCTTGGAGGTGAAAAAGAGTACCTGTGATTGAGCAATGTGTAAAATATCGAGTGTGTCTGGACCGCTGGGGTGTAGGATGAATTTGTGCAGCAGTGAGACTTACGGTCTTAATGGTTAGATTAATATAGCAAGGCTCATCTGATTGAGACTTGAATTGTTACACCATAAAGTTTTGTCTTTTTTCCTCAATTAACTATTAATCATTTGCTTAGTAAAAGAATTTTTTTGTGTGTCATTCAGTAAAGGAGATAGAATTCATAAGCACTCTGGGTCAGCAAGAGGAGAGTACACCATGCCTGAGACTTGAAAGGTGAGACCTTACTTGGCATATTCCATAAAAGTGGCATACCCTTGGCCACAGTGGCAGCTGGCATCTGTTACTCTATTTTTCTGTGAAGCTTCCACCTCTCGGTATTGCTCCATGCCTCTGCAAGCACTACTACATTTATACTGCAAATAGGAAGAGTGCTGTAAGCACTATTACATTTATACTTCAAATAGACACTCTTAGCTTACTTCCAATGGGAAAAACTCCAGGGAGCAGAAACAGTGGTGTGTCTCTGAGCTACCATGCCTTCCCACAGATCATCTAGCTTTAGCTCTTTCAGGGTAGATTTCCTCACGGCAGAACTCAATGTTTTTCTGACCTGCCTGTGTCCCTCACACTCACTTAGAACATCTTCTCTTTTCTCCTTTGTAGTCAGAGAGCAGGTGGGAATGTAGTTCCAAGGCTGTAGAACTTTTTATCGACTTCCATCTTATCTCCTAGGGCAGAATTACAAAACCTTTTACCCATCTCTTACCTGAATTTTGGATCCTCTATACTAAAACTTTGAATTTGATAAAAACAAGTAAAAATTGCCTATATTTCCAGGGAATATCTTATTTCTAAAATATTTGTTAGCTGTCTCAGACATCAGTCCATCAGTGTGATTGACTTGGAATGTAACTTTTATCTCTGGTTTAAAATTCATAATATAATTAGGTCATGGTTTCCTATGTTGATGTTTGCGCCACGGTAATTCTGATAGCTGATAGTTTAATTGAATTTTCATGTGTCTGAAACAGATGCTATAAGCGATCTCCCCCATCAATGTGGAAATGTTAGTCATGCAAATGTAGAAGAGAGCATTCACTCATTGTTCATTCCTACATTTCAGGGCTATAGCTCATTTAACCACAAACATTGACATTAATCATAGGAGCTGTGTGTTTAATTGTAAGTGGCCACCAAAAGAGGCATTTCAAAAAAGACCCCAGCCAAGAGTGTGATGTAAACTGCTTTTTAAGCTTGTTTTCCATAAGCAAAGGATAGAGAATAAAAGTGACTATGCTTTTCATTATCCTATGCTCTTTTAAAAAACTTTCAGTATGCCAAAAATTATTCTGCTCTTTCTCTTGATTAATGTCAGAGCATACTGCGTGTATTTTTGGTTCAGTGACTGAAATTTGGGGGGAAACAGATGCACTCATCATGAGGATCTAAAATAGCATTACCATGAATTCTATTATAACATACAAAACGCTTAGAAATTTACAGTAATTGCATACAAACTTATAAATAATGGAAGAGTCTTAATCACGTTGACCTTGCTCAATCATAAATAACAAGGCTGTTTTAAACTCATTTAATTGCCCCCTCATTATACGGAAACTTTTCTAATCCTTTCCAGCCATGGGAATCTGTGTAACGAGCTTAGCTTCTCTGGGTTGTTGAATTTCTTTCTGATAAGTTTTCCTTCAATTCTACCTTTCTCCTTGTGCTCCCCTCTGCTCTTTGCCTATTTATCTCCCATTGCAATCTATACCTGATTAATGCAAGTAATTCTCCAAGTGTTCCTCACAGGAGCTCTGCGGGTATTAGGAGTGTCTACTCACACAGAGATTTAGACAACACTCTCCTCCTTTAAACAACGGCAGAAATGCAAAATTTTAGAATGGAAATTGCCACTACTATGTAGGCAATTATGTGAATGATTTTTCTTTCAAGGTTGATGAATAATGCCTTTTCAGAAACAGAATCTTTAACTGATATGAGGACGTTATCTAATTAAAAAGTAAAACTGCATGGGTTTGGGAGATGTGTAATATTAAAGACATAATAAAATTCTATTGCATTATATATACAGTAAGAAGAATAAATGTATGAAGAAAGAGTGAAATTTCTTAAAAATATGGGTAGAATAAGTGCATTCTTCAAGTTTCTAGTCAACACTTGAAATATATGACCAAACCATCAAGAAGATATGACCAGAAGATGCAGATAGATAAAGTTTTTTCTTAAAATTGTGTGTACAGTGTGAATACAACTACACACACACAGACACACACATCCACGTATACATAACTGACTCTTGAACAACATGGGTTTGAACTGCACAGATCCACTTATAGATGGATTTCCTTCTGCCTCTGCTACCACTGAGACAGCAAGATTAACCTCCCCACTTCCTCTTCTTCCTCAGCTTACTCAGTGTGAAGATGATAAGAATGAAGGCTTTTATGATCATCCACTTCCACTTAATGAATGGTTAATATATTTTCTCTTATGATTTTCTTAACATTTTCTTTTCTCTGGCTTACTTTATTATAAGAATACAGTGTATGATACCCAGGACGTGCGTAATGCCTGTGAATTGACTGTTTATATTACCAGTAAGGCTTCTGGTCAACAGTAGGCTATCAGTGGTTAAGTTTTTTTTGAAAATCAAAAGTTACACATGAATTTCAGCTGCGTGCCCCAAGCTCCACATTGTTCAAGACTCAACTGTATACATAAATGTTGCATGAACCAAACCCTAGACATTAAAAAAAAGCACTTAAAATACACTAAAATATTAACAGTGTGTATGTTTTGGTGGGATGTGAAACAATATGCATTTTAACACTTTTTCTATTTTAAATATTTCCTTAATATTTTATTATTTTAGAATGGTACACAACTTTTAAAACCTGGAATATAAACCACAGAAATATATTCACAAAAGTTTGTATACAGAACACATTTGTATATGTAGGCTAGCTTGAACTGAATTATACTGTGTGTATATTTCCTTCTGACTATATAGGCCTGAGAAGTCAGAAAACATTTGCTCCTACACTTGTGCTTTGGAGGAGAAGTCACCAATCACTTGTTACCAAACTCCCATTTGTTTGTTGCATGTAGCGCACTGTGAGGGTGAATGGTAAAGAAAGCAATGGCACAATTATCATAAAAGATTGCTGTTCTGGTGTTAATAGTTAGCATTTTTCATTCATGTGACTTGTGCATGAATAAATAATGGACACAGATGTATTGTCTTCCACTCTCCATGGCTTTGTTTTCAGCTTGCCATGCTTATCAATGGAATGAATTGATAAGTGCCTCGAACAGAAGCTGCAGAATGAACAATGAGAGCTGGATCCCCATCAGTTTTACCTGTTATCCTTGCTGGCTCATAAGGTTTGCCCTGTAAAGATGCCCTCGTGTTATTACTAACCACTGAACAAATACTCTGGTTAACAGCAAAATTCATCAATAAGCAAATGGAACACCAATCAGCTTAGCAATAAAGTTGAAAAATACTCACAGCCTCACAGAGGAAACCTGCAAGGTGACTTTACAGTAAGAGTGATAGCAAAATTGCTGGGATGTGACTTGAATTTACACTGCAAATGACTGTCATGGGGCCGTACCACAGAATGCCAAATGACAGTGGTGTGATTGCTGAGCAAAAACATATTTGTGCTTTCCAGATATAGACAAGAATACCAAAAGCCTTCTGAAAGTAGAACCTCAGAGTACTTTGTCATGTGCTATTTCAGGGCAGCAGGAGGGTTCTTGTGCTTTATGGACTCACATTTATAAAAAGAGAGTAAACGTATTCTTATTCCCAAGGGCTTCCTGAGAATTTGATGAAGATAATGAAAAAAATAGGTAAATTTTTGGACATCTTCTATATGCTAGGCATTGTGTTGGTGCTTTTAATATGTTACCTTGTTTACCGACCACAGATCCATGTGAGTTCTTTGGTACTCACCAGTTGTCTCACTGTCTAGGGATTGACTTTCTGTTATAACACATGAGTGACTCTCTTTGTTTGATTGATAGGCCTGACCTTCTGAATCTCCTTTTTCGTTCTTACGTTTCACGTGATTTCCCTGTCCTCTACTTAATACTCTCAAGCTGTATATAATAATAATGATAGGAAAGACTTTTCAAACACTATGTGTCAGGCACTATTCTATGCATGTATATATGTATGTATGTATCTATCTTTCTATCAATCATCAATACCCTCCAGCCAAAGACCATGGGAACACTAGAAGTTGAGCAAGTTGAATTAATTACTAGTTGCTTTGAGGGAGAACATACGTTATGGGAAACTGTGAGACTGTTTCACTAACTGTGTTAGAAAGAAGGCAATAAAAATATTGGGTTTAATTGAGGAATTTGGGGAAAGGTATAAGGAAGCAGGAATTTATATTGAATGCTGAAGAAAAGCAGGAGCAATTGTATGACCAAATATTTCATTAAATTTTATTTATGGGAAGCGAGATCAGAGCTTGGATAAAGCTGTAATTGGTAAAGAAGAAGCAATCACTCACTTCAGTCAAGAGAGAGGAGTGTTTGGTATTTTACAGCTGCTCAGTGGCCTTGGTTTTGTCTGCTCTTAGACAAAATTATGAACTGGCTTTGCTTTGTCTTACTTTATCATGGTGTCACACTAACCTTGTCTGATGATGGTATACTGTGTATCTTTTCATGCCCAAGAGGAGAATAACATGATGTGGATATGAGTGCCAGGCTAGCTTCCAAAGGTCAAGGGCTGCTCTTTGCATTATCAATCAGTCAATCAATCAATCATCCATCCATCCATCCTAGTTCAATAATCACAGCAACTCTGATAAGCAATACATTCTTCCATCACAGATAGCATGGACTTTTAATAATTATCTTCTGTTACTACAATTTTACCTTAGTGAACCAGTTAGGAGGAAAGCCTGCTATCATAGGAGCCTGCTGAGTGCTGAGTAGTGATTTTTATGAAAGAAAGGTTTAAAGGAATCTAAATTGCATCTTGAAGATAGCCACCTAATTCACCCATGCTTAGACCTGAATGGGCTAAACAATTTAGGCAGCGTAATCAATGGAGCTCTAGAAAAGGAGCTGCACCAACCTGCGCTTCCTAGCTTTCTGGGAAGAGGAGAATGTCTGGGAAGAGAAAGAAAGATGCAGTCACTCTGGCCATGAGGGAGAAAGTGGAAGAAAGTCAAGACGGCATGAAAAAGTGGAGTAAGGGAGGGTAGGGGAGGGGCATGTAATAAGAAAGGAGGAAGCAGTCTCTGGCAGTTTCCTTATTCCCTTAGGGTTTATAAGAGTGGAGAGTTCCCAGAGGGCAGAAACAGGAAGGCATGGTGGCCAGGACATTCTTCTTATTCTGTTATTGCTTTGGCCCATGGAGGTATTTGCCCAATAGAGGCTGATTGTTGTGCTCCTGTACAGGACTCTTCTTCCTAGAAACGTGGGCATGTCTACATCCTTGGGGCAGAGAGAGGGAACAATGTAGATGGAAGATTAGCGAAAAGTCCCAAGTCCTGCTGAAGACTAGCAGCGAGAAGGACAACAATACCACATTCATGATGTCTTGTGTTGTTTTTTAGGTTAAGGCATTCAGCCATAATCTAAAAAACAACACAAAGTAAATTCTCTCTTTTTTCAACCATTTAAACTTCCAGCCTATCAAATTAGATAACACAAAGTCAAAACCGGAAGAAACAACCAGCATTTTAATTAAATTGAAATAAGTGACCCAGAGCACATGGTGATAATAACTTTGGGTTTATTTTATTTTCTATCTGTCATTTCTTCATTCATCACCTATTTATTGAGAGGCTACTGTGTTTCAGGCATGGTGCCAGGTATGACACAATGATTAATGAGCCAGTCAGGATCTCTGATGGCTGCAAAGTGGGCCCCAGGCACTAGGTTATACCACTGATTCAAAGATAAGAAGCCTCAGAAATCCTAAATGTATTCTGAGAGCATACATAAATTTGAGTTTTAATGTGTTAGATTTCCACAAATCAGGCTGCTGTCTGGTAGACAGTTTACTTGGAATAAAAGTAATTTAAATTTTGAGTTGCTGTGTTTCCGCACTGGATCATTTATGCCTCTCACTTCTTCAGGAAGCAGACAAAAGCCTGGCCCTCTATGGCTTACCTAAGATTTCTGCATGATTAGATAGACTGGATTTGCATGTTCTCATCTTTCTCTGCCTTTGCTCACTGGGCCTTTTTTCTTCCTTTCCTTCCCTTCCTCCCTTCCTTCCTCCCTTCCTTCCTTCCTTCCTTCCTTCCCTCCTTCCTTCCTTCCTTCCTTCCTTCCTTCCTTCCTTCCTTCCGTCCGTCCATCCTTCCTTCCTTTCTTCCTTCTTTTCTTTCTTTCCATTTAGGAGCAGGAATCTCAGTTGGGTCAATGCTTGATCAGGTGCCTACTGAAGTGCACTTGCTCAATAAATGAAAATAGGATATCGTTTAAGTAAAGAAACCTCTGTCTCCAGGTGAATAGCACTTCCTACATGCTGTATATAGGTATTCACTCTCTTCTTCCTTTTGGACTCTCTCCAAGGGAGGATGGATTAGCTGACAGGTCCCAACCTTTCCTACCCGAATTGAGTCTTCTAAATGACCACGTAAAGAAATTCCTCCAAGCCTCCAGAAATGGTCAATAAGTCCAGATACAAAAGAGTATTCAGGGATTTTGTTTCCCGATCTAAAGAAAGTAGAGAGAGAAAAAAATCTCTCTGATATTATCATTCTTTTAGGTTTAATTTCTCATCAGAAAGATATTTCAAAAAGTCTGAAGAAAGCTTTCAATAGCCTGACATCTTGTGAATACAAGCTATTGTACTGCTGAAGTGTTCGTTCGTGTCAGAAAACATGAGATGTAGGTGCGTTTGTCCTGTTGATCCACTTTAGATATCTCTTTGTTGTCTCCAAGAAATCTTTCATCACAGACATTTTACCTCCCCCTTTTCAGGTGAGTTGCAGAGCAGTTAGGCTTAAAGTGTAGCCCATTTTCTGATAAAAATGAGTCATCTGGCTCAGTTTTAATTTGTTGTCTTTTCTCAATGGACAGTTTACCTATTGGTTTGTTATATGGGAAATGGTGAAGGACGTTACCTCCTGGAGTTGGACTGTCAGGCTTCTGAGAAAAAATCTACACCCTCGGTAAAACAAAACAGAACAAAACAAAAATGAAATGCTTACCTCAGCAAAAAGAAGCAGAGGAATAAGAACAAAAAAATCTCAATTTAAAAATATTTAAAATCTGCATAAAAAGGAATTTTTACCTTCTATCTCAGGCAAAAATCTTCATGAACCCATATGCAGTTACATTGTCAATTTACAACTGCCTTAAGCTGTGGATATACAAAGGTGTACAGAGTGGTGTAATGGACATTGGAAACTCAGAGGGGAGTAAGGTGGGAGGCAGGTGAGGAGTGAAAAACTACCTACTGGGTACAATGTATACTGCTTGGGTGATAGGTGCCCTAAAATCCTAGACTTCACCACTATACAATTCACCCATGTAACCAAAAAACCACTTTTAGCCCTAAAGCTACTGAAATAAAAACAGTAAAAAAAAATATAGGATCAAAGTATTTTCTTATAATATCTCAGATGGCAACTGAAATGTGTGTTGATAAAGTCATGGCTGAAAAAGTCTGGAGAGTCAGCAATTTATTAGTCATGCACACAAGTAAATTCAGTGGCTCAGTGTATAGTTAACAAAGGAAGGGACGTTTTTCTATGTTTGTTTTATTGAATTTTAATGGGCAGTCATCTTCTGATAAGAGGAAGAAAAAGATAAAATGAGATACAATTGAATTGAATTGCCATTGGATACCACAGGGTACAGTGTGGTGGTGTTCCTCTTGCCAGTTCTTATACTATCTGGTGTCCCACCTAATCAAAATTCCAAATACTTTGGCTTCCTATCTGTTATATGTTATAAATGACCTAAGCAGAATGTGGACTGATGTCATGAGAAGGATTCTATGAGATATGGGTCCCAGATTTTCTGACCAAGTATTTACATGCTCCCAAAGATTAAATTAGCTACTATTTTCAATTATTTCCTTAAAAATATTTAATGAGTCACTTATATTATCTCTGTCTTCCATATTAGATATTAAGCTCTCTGATTAGATTAGATAAATAATAAATCAATTATATTTTAATCAAGCTAATTAGCACATCCATCACCTCACATAGTTTTTTTCTTTGGTGTGATGAGATAATTTACGATGTAGTATGAGGGCTAATTTCAAGTATACTATACAGTATTATTAATGATAGTTGCCATGCTTTTCATTAGATCTTAAATTTAAATTTCTGACCTTACATTAGATATAAACTAACTCAAAATGGATCTTAAACATAAGACCTAAAAGAATAAAACTCTTGTAAAAAAAAAAAAAACAGGGAAAAGCCTTGTGACATTGGATTTGGCAATGATTTCTTTTTGATATGACATCAAAAGTGGAGGTAACCAAATAAAAAATAGATATATTTTATTCTATCAAAATTTCTATTTGTGTCTGAAGGATTCTCTTTCATATGTAAGGGTTTGTGCCTTGCAAGGATAAATGGCTTTACTGATAGATATTTTCCTATGTTAATAGAACAATAGTAAAATAAATCTGAACAATACTTGTCCTTACAAGCCTTATAATTGGCTGAGATAATGCCCTCTCAGCACTACAGGTTAGGTTTTCGTTGCATACTTTGTTTGCTTTTGGTTGTAAACAACAGAAACCCATTCTGCCTAACTTAAGCAAAGAAGTGATTTAGTGGAAGTGTATAAGTTGGCTCACAAAACTAAAGGAACATTTTCAGAATCACAGTTACTAGAGTCTGGAAAAAGGTGAGCTCTTGGGAAATCCAGGTTGGAGGAAGAGCTCATCACAGTCTTATCAGATAAAACTACAGGATGACTCAGCTCTAACCATCTTTTCACTTCCTTTGTCTTTGAACTCAGTGTCTTATTGGCCAAACCCAAATCATAATACCCTCAGCCTTCCCCTCAAGAAAGAAATAATAACTCTATTTATGGTCTGCCAAGATTGCATGAAGTTAAAGAGCCAGTTCCATCAAAGGAAATAAGCAGTGCTGTTTCCAGAGAAAGGAAGCATACTACGCAACAAACGAACAAACAAAACCCAAGTACATGTACTGTGAATTTGCAATTAGCACCTTTTCAACAAGGGGATTCTGAGTTCCAAGAATTAGATTCAGAAGGAAGTGAAAGGGTGATAAATTACTGAAGTCATCATTTCTCTACCCGAATTATATTCCTTTGTTAATCTCCTTGAGCCATACTCTCCAACACTTAGGGCTATTTGAGTCAAAAAAAAAACCAAAAAACAAAACAAAATAAACCCAAAACTTGGTTCTTGTTACAGAGCAGTACTTAGCATTTAATTATTTCTGAGTTGCCTGTTACATGTTTATGACTGTATTTGCTAAACAGAGGTGATGACTTCAAAGTGTGGATTAGGAATATGAAACTCTGGAACATAGTCTGATGATATGAGATCTTTCTCTCTCTCTCTCTCTGTCTGTCTGTCTGTCTGTCTCTCTCTCCTTGAGCCAAATTCCTAACTATAACTTCCTATAGGAAAATGAATATGGTTTCCCAAAGATTCTTTATCGTTATCATTGCTCTACTGCTCTCTGACTTGTGCTTCAAATAGGTAACAGCACAGCTTTTCAGACTCTCCATACCCTGCTGAATTATTATCTTATCAATAATAATTATCAATATTTCTTATCAATTTTTTTATCAACCCCTCTATTTTTATAAAATCACATCAATCACTAATATATTAATGATATATTTTTATTAAAATCACATAAATCACTAACATATTAATGATATATTTTCACAGATGCTTTCTCAATGATCATCAACAACCTGGATAGATGAGTATTTATCATTCCCATTTTGAAGATTGAAAAACCAAGACTCCAATTGGTCACATCATTAATCAAAATCACAGAATAAGTCACATAAATAATAAGTCTAGGTCTTCTGCTTCCAAATTCTAATGAGAAGTACTTGTTGTGGTCAGAATCATCTTCTCTACTGCTTTATTTTTACTTTTATTGTTGTTATTATTATTACACTTTTTAGAGTCAGGGTCTTACTCCATCACCCAGACTGGAGTGCAATGGTATCATCATAGTTCACTGCAGCTCTGAACTCCTGGGCTCAACTGATCCTACTGCCTTAGATTCTCAAGTAGTTAGGACTACAGGTGTGCACCACCATTTCTGGATAATTAGTATTTGTTTTTGTAAAGGTGGGGTCTCACTACGTTGCCCAGGCTTGTCTTGAACTCCTGGCCTCCAGCAATCCTCCCACCTCAGCCTCCCAAAGCACTGAGATTACAGGTATGAGTCACCATGCCTGGCCTTATTTGTTCATTATTATTTAGTACAATACTGGATATAAAGATGTTTAATAAACTCAGAATGCAGAGATCTCTTCAATATACAAATTTTCTTCCTTTTGGATCTATATCCAACAATGGAATTGCTGGATCATGTGGTATTTCTATTTTTAGTTTTTTTCAAGAAATTTCCATACTGATTTCCATAATGGCTGTACTAATTTACATTCTCACCAACAGTGTAACAGAGTTCCCTCTTCTATGCTTCCTTGCCAGCATTTATATTTAATGCAGCATTCTTCAAAATAGCCAAAATAAGGAATTAACTGAAAAGTCCATCAATGGATTAACGGATAAAGCAAATGTGGTGTATATACACAACAGAATACTATTCTATCATAAAAAGAATGAATCCTATCATTTACATCAACACAGATGGAACTTTAGGTTGTTATAGTAAGTGAAAAAAGCCAGGCACAGAAAGACAAATACCATAAGTTCTCACTTACACCTGGGAGCTACGAAAGCGGATCTCATGGAGATACAGAGTAGAATAGTGGTTACCAGGTCTGTGAAGGGTAGAGGCGAAAAGCTGGATGAAGAGAAGGAAGAGGGAAGAGCATGGATGAGGAGAAGCCAGTCAATGAGTATAACAGCATGATTAGATAGAAGGAATAAGGATTTTTTTTTTAATTTATAAAGAAAAAAGGTTTAATTAGCTTAATTGGCTCCCTTTTCTGCAGGCTCTGCCAGCATGGCACCAACATCTGCTTGGCTTCTGGTAGGGCCTCAGGAAGCTTACAGTCATGGCAGAAGGTGGAGCAGGAGCAGGAGCATCCCATGGCGAGAGTGGGAGCAAGATTGCAAGGAGGGAGGTCTTAGACTCTTAAACAACCAGACCTTGCATGAACTGAGCAAGAACTCACTTATCACCAAGGAGACAGTGCTAACTCATTTGCTAGAGATCCACCCCCATGATCCAATCATCTCCCATCAGGCCCCACTTCCAACATTAGGGATTACATTTCAACATGAGATTTGGAGGACACAAACATCCAAACTATATGAGTTTATTAACAAAAAATATGTTCAGTCAAGTAACTGTAGGTTGCTTCACACCTAAACATCATAAAACTGGAGAAAATAACTAATTCATTCTGGTAGAAAAGAGATAGGCAAGAGTAATTTAATATAATTTTAGTATATTCTTAATGCTTCCTCAGAGACTGTTAACCTAAGATCAAAACAATTTCATGGTATTCAGTTTCAGATAAATATTGATTTAAAAAATGTTTTTAAGAGACTGTATAATTTTTGTGAATATCTTAAATTTTTTTTATTATTATGCTTTAAGTTCTGGGATACATGTACAGAATGTGCAGGTTTGTTGCATAGGTATACATGTGCCGTGGTGGTTTACTGCACCCATCAACCCATCATCTGAGTTTTAAGTCCTACATACATTTGTCCTAATGCTTTCCCTCCTTTTGCCCCCCACCCCACAACAGGCCCTGGTGTGTGATGATCTCCTCTCTGTGTCCATGTGTTCTCATTATTCAACTCCCACTTATGAGTGAAAACATGCGGTGTTTGGTTTTCTGTTCCTGTGTTAGTTTGCTGAGAATGATAGTTTCCAGCTTTATCCATGTCCCTGCAAAAAACATGAACTCATTCTTTTTATGGCTGCATAGTATGGAAGAAATAAGTTTTAGTGTTCAATAAAACAGTAGGGTGACTATAGTTAGCAATGATTAATGTATTGTATATTTCAAAAAAGCTAGAAGAGAGGATTTGTAATACTCCCAACACAAAGAAATGATAAATGGTTGAGGAGATGGATATCCCCATTACCCAGATTCGATCATTATACATTGTATGCATGTATTAAAATATCACATATACCTCCAAAATATATATGATTATTATGTATCAATAAAAAATTCCAAATTTATACTGCAGGACAGGTTTTCTCTTCTTCCATTGCTTGTTTTCCCACTCTTAGTTGTTTTCTTATGTCTTCATTCTTCTTATCTCTTGCTTGCTTTTAGTCAATTTTTCATTCCTAGCTTATTTTCACATTTACTCACACACTTTAACTACTGGAGGACATAATGACATCCGTATCTGTGTATCACCTTGTTTTTTTAAAGAACATCTGCATATATCATCTCTTCTGTTTTCATCTAATTCTCTTAACAATCCTGTGAAGTATTTGTGATTATTTTTAGATTTCAGATGAGAACATGGAGACTCAGAGAACTTAAGTTTCTACTTTAACTTCATAGAGCTAGTGAGGTGTGAGACAAGGTGTGAAACAAAGATTTGAATCCAGGTGCTATTTAGACTCTACACTCGATTCTGTTTTGATTGCTCACTGTCTCTTATCAGCCCACTGAAGTGCAAGACATGAAGGGCCAGAGACTGTAGTCTTTGCAGGCTCATTCCCATGTCCCCCAGGTGTCTGTGAGCCATGCTATTTTATCATTGGAAAATTATTAAACTGTATATCAGTAATAATGAATAGAAGAAAAATAATTTTTCCATGCCCAGAAAACAATAATACTATGGCCTAGATGTTTCCTAAAATATAATATTTTTTGGCCTAATTTTATTTTGGAACAATGTTTTATACCATAAAAACGTATAGTCTAACATTTTATAGCACTTAATTTGATTCAGATTTGGTTTATTGAGGACTTTCTGAAAATGGAATACCTGTCTGAGAGTAAATGAGTTTTCCAACACTTGGAATTGTCAAACAACAGATGGATATCCACTTAGTGATGTGATAGAAAGGAGTCACATTTCCTGTATGAAGTTAGATTTGATTAGACCAAGGGTTCCTTCAAACTATAAGATTTATTGGTTTTTGTCTTTGACCAGTTACATGCAGATTAGAAAAAAATGATAAAGAGAATAAATATACTGTAGGTAATGAAAAAGATATTTTAAAAAGCAATTAAATTTGATTATGGGTAATCTATATGGAACTGATATATCAACATAAATAAGAATTTTGGCATGAAATAGACATTGCTCTAGTTATTTGATAGCTCTGTAGCCCTGGGAAATCACTTAACCTGACTGAGCCTCAGTTTCTCATCTGTAAGTTCAAAATAATAATAATATGCTTTTCAGAGTTGTGTGAGTTAAAGATAGTTCCTGCAAAGATCTGATACCTGACAAATATTAGGTGCTTGGTATGTGACCACCATAATTATAAATGACAAAGCACAGGAACCATCCTGTTTATATACCTGGTTTTCTTAAGTGTTAGCTCTTTTAGATAATACGTTTTCTTAATGTTTTCCTGGAAACAGCGCTAGACAAGGTGGCCTCATGAGTATGCAACCTGTGCAACTATATTGCATACTATACTCAGAAAAGCCCGATGCTTGGTTTGATACTCTGCTGTTGCCATCCTAAAATGTCTTAATAATTTTATTTTTGGTCTTATGTTTTATAAGTGAAGTGCAATGGAACAGTAGAACACGGGCATGAACAGAGGCGCTATACACAATAGGCACATCCACTGTTTCTGCCCCATTTTTGCGTAGTGTTTTCAATGTCCAATCAGCTCAGAATTCAGTTCACCCATGATGTTTGGAAGTTCAGTGAGACTCAAAGAGGGAACAAGGTATATGATGAAAGAAGTAGGGGCACTGATAGCCCTGCGGAGCCACTTTTCCCCTTCCGACCTGAAATTGCTTTGAAAGTAGAAGGCAATGGCAGTCTTCTAAAGATGCAAAACACCAAGAAACCCCATCACATTCTTTCTTACTCCTGGTATTTCTTATATTAGCCAATCTCTTTCATTGAAAATGATGACACAGAAAAAAAGGGAAAGATAGGGTAACTCATAGTGCCTTTTTCTTTCAGTTCTTCCTGACTCATCAGTAAGCTGAAGGTAGAGAGTACTGGCAGAATGTGCATGTATCAGGAAGTGAAATAAAAATAGTTGAGTTTGTTTTGTGCAGTGTTTTCACTGCTCTGGTAAGAACAAAATATGCGTACATATAAAAGCTACAAAAGCAGATTTTGTAATTTTAGTCTTTCACATATGAATTAAATACTCATATTTATATTTAAAGCTGGCATTGCACAAAGATGAATGGCAAAATTCATGCTGATAATTTAAAATTTTAATTTTTTACTTAGAATGACATCAAATTTAAAAAAGCACTATGTCAAAAGAAAGTGAGAACACAGAAGAAAGGAAAAAAGCTTTATATTTTAGCATATTTAAGAACAGTACATATTTTTCCTCCTGTTTGAACAAGAGTCCCACATATATTCATTTCAAACTGGGTTCTACAAATTGTGTAACCAGGCATTGCAGCTGGAATACAATTCTCAACTTAGGGCTTATGGCTAGGTGTGGCTATGTGTCCGACTTCCAGGTGATAGAATGTGAGAGGGAGTGATGTGTTTCACTTCCAGATTCGTAAAATTATTGCATACTTGGAAATTTCCCTTCCACTAACGGCATGTCAATGTCTAGGGTGACCTAAGGAAGCACATTTTAAAGATGATAAAGCCTCTGTACCTGGATTCCTTAATGTCTGTGTCGTAAGGAGTCTTCCAGCCAATCTGGAAACCTATGGATGGTATATATAATATAAATGAATAATAAATACATTTATTTGTATTTTAGCCCATGTACAATTCTGAATCCATGTGTTGGCTTATAGCAAACACCTGGTGTATAATGTTCTTGGCTTTCTTTATGCTGTCACACTATTTTTTGCCCTTACCATAAAGTTGGTAAGTATGACATAAGATCTTCTACTGTTATTTGATTTTTATATTTCTCTGCTCCTTAGTTAAAGTACCCTTGGACCAGAGACTGTCTCTGGTGCCCTGACTGCATTCCTTTGGCACTCGCCATTCATGCTTGCTCCATCCCAACATCATGCTAGTCTACTAGAGTGATGACATCAGGTTAATCTGACATGGTGAGTAGGAAGTGACAAGCAGTGTGAATTCCTAGTTAAACCACCAAAGTGTGGAAGATAAACCTTATAACATTTCAGAAACCTGCTCAATGGAAAACTAGCCTAGGGCAGGTTGGCACATCCTCTTCAAGAATAAGGATACTTTTTTTGCTCCTGTAACTTCAATAATTAAGAATGAGGTATAGAAGCTTATAGCATTTATGGATTTTAAAAATAGCATATACCACACTTGAAACTACTGCTGCAACCTATTCATAAAGTGACTCAGAAGGCTGATAGCTTTGAATCAGACCCAGAGCAAGAGATGGCTTTACAATAGAGTAAAGCTGTGATAAAAGTCGCTCTGCTTTTGGACCATAAGACCTAGAGGATTCAATGGTGCTAAAAATATCTGCCTAGCATAAGAAAGCTGTGTAGAACCTCTGGCAAGCCCTGGGTAGAAAGTCATAGCACAGACTAAGTTCTAGAGAAAGGATATACCTTCTGCAATAAAAACTGGTCACTGTTGAAAGGCAGTTCCTGCTGTGCTGTGGGTACGTACAGAGACTATTAGAAACCACGCGGCGTTAAGTGGCTATGTAACTGCAGTTGCCCATCAAGAATGTTGCCACACTCATCAAGTCATACGTGGTAATCCATTATATGATGAAAATGGCGTATCAGGGATCATATCTAAGCAGGTCTGGAGACCATGGTAGTTTATATGATTTGGTATGCCAGAATCACATGTTGCTTATATCTGTTGCTCTGACACGCTTCCCTCAGTTCAGGCTTATGGCCTGGTAGCAGATTCCCTATGGTCTGAGGAAAAGTCAAAATCTTGGGCCTTCCATATTATTCCCATGGGATGTGGGAGCAAGGAAAACCAATGTAATGAATTGATGCTCTTGCTGCTTGCTGTGCCTTGAATGATAAAGTTCTAAGTCTCTAATCCAGGAGTTTCATGTCTTCTGCCTGTATCCACAAAACCAAAGCAGCAGCATCAGATCGAATATAAGACTCAACATACATATAATATATGACCATGTATCATGTATGCATATATGTGTAATAAATATTTATATGTTTATATATGTAAATAAGCAGACATCGTTATCTCTGAGTGACAATGCCATAAGTGATAACTTCCTTTGTTTGGGGCTTATTTTCTACATATCTGCAGTTAAAATATATTATTTGCAATGAGAGATAAAACAATATGTGTTCTTTTAAAACTAAAATGAAAATAAAAACCCAACAAAATTTTTGGTTCTGGTTCATCTATAGGTTAATTTAATATCTTAGCGTGAGCTGAAAATGCAATGTTCTGTCTGACAGCCCCACTCAGGGCTGAAGGACAATGGCGAAAGGGAATCCTAGTGCGCAGAACTTTGAAGAACTACCTAGTCATCAACTTTCAGTAGAGAGTTGTCAGAGGTAAGGGTAATGATATACTGATTTCTGAGCAGTGGCAAATGGTTTGGCTGGGTGCTCAGAAGCCTGAAGGAGCAACAGTGTAAGATAAGAGTCAAAGAAGTCTAGGCAAGAGGCATTTGGATGGACCTATAGAAGTGGGCACAAAATGTGTGATTCTTTGTGTCTCATGACAGTGCCCATCAGAGAGATTTTTGCATCAGATTCTAACAGGGCCCTCAATAATCCATGTCCCCTGTTATGCATGATCCCTCTACTTTGATTACAGGCTGACCTAGCTACCCTGTCTAGCTGATACATTGTGACAAAAGAATGCAATGTCATTTCCAGACTACGTTACATGAGATGGTTACTTTTGTCTTTTATCTTTCTTTCTTGCTGGCTTTGATGAAGCAAACTACCATAGTGGGGAGGCCCATATATCAAGGGCCAGTAAGGAGCCAGTATCCAGCAAGAAACTGAGATGCTCAGTCTAACAATCTGCAAGGAACTGGGTCCTGCCAACAACTACCTGAGCTTGGAAGCAGGTAGTTCCCCAGTTGAGCCTTCAGATATGATTCTAACCCTGGCAGACACCCTGTTGCATCTTTGTGAGATACTTGAAGCAGAAGACCCAGATACGAGTGCTCAGACATCTAACCTACAGAAACAATGGGATAATAAATGTGTACTCTTTTTAAATTGCTAAGTTTTGGGATAAGTTGTTATATAGCAATAGACAGCTAATAACAGAGGGCATATATCACAAAAGAAGCATTAAAAAGCCTGATGGATAGGATGACTCATCCAGGTAATGCCAGCCAGTTTCTGTCCTCAGCTACTCCAGAATTGCACAAAGAGTCAATGACAAAGTAGTCATGGTGGCGTGGATAAAGAATATCCACAAACTCAACAGTATGGGATCTCTCTCACCAAGGCTGATCTAATTTCTGCTGGTGCTGAATATTTAACCTGTCATAGCAGAGGCAATGCTGAGCCTTCAATATGGTATCTTCCCTAAAGCAGACCAAATAGCTGCTTGAGCCATCCGAGCTAGGAGTGCTAAATTATATACCCATGCCTGCATCCAGAACTTTAAAGTGAAAGTCTATGAGCAATTTCTATAAAATTTAGCTAATAGCAAGACTAATTATTATTTTTCTCATTTACTATAGTCATCCTTTGTTCCCTGTAACTTTGCTCTTAAAATGTTTTGTCCTCTTAACTTTTACTGACAGATTGGCTGTATAATTGGAATTACTTTCCTAAAGGCATCAAGAATTGATATTCCCCTAATTTAATTAAGCAACTATGAAAACCCAGCAGCTCTAATTAAAGAGGAATAGAAATACAACTATTTTGAAGGAAAGAACCTAGGAGAATGGATGGAATGTGTTTTTGTTAAATTTGTACAGAACTCTCTGAAATGCTAGGCTATTGATTTATTCTGCTCAGTATAGAGTAATACTTTGTTCTTTTGTGGCCATTACCTTAAGCAAAACCCTTTTGAAACCAGCTAGATGTGCAGGTATTATTTCTAATTCCGAGGCTGAAGAATTTAACTTTCAAAGCCCCGTGTTAGAGGCCAAAGGCTATCTATGCAATTCTACAGCTGAAAATAGATGATAGGAGTCTCATTCCTCTCTGTATCCATCAGTCACATTGCTTTCATCCTCAATTTATTCACCACAAATTCCCATTGACCTAGGCACTGTACAAAACATACATCAAAACGGGACCCTGCTCTCAAGGACCTACTTGGCAGCATGTAGAATCTATATCAAATGAATTGCAAGGGTGATTTTCCATATTATCTGGGTCCTTGGGCTGTGTTTCTCTTTTTTATTTCTTTGTGCTTGATAACAAGGAAAATAGCAGCCTCAAATACTTTTAGAAACAGAATATTAAAAATTAATTTTTAAAAGCCAACAATAATTAGCCTGGAACAAAGTTCACTTGTTCTTTTAATAATAATTAATTCCTATTATTCACAAATCACTATGTGACTAGTGTTCTTTTAATAATAATTGATTCCTATTATTCACAAATCACTATGTTAGAGATAAATAAAACATGAAATCTTCTCTCAGGGAAATTTTCAACAAGTCAACAACTTAATACAATAGGAGAAAAGATGAAGTGAACTTTGCAACATAGTTCCTATCTAGAAGCTCTGGAAAGACAGATAAATAAAAAAGAGATAAACTATAGAGAACCATAGAGCATGAAAACTGAAATGCAGCGTCTCACCTAGTGGTGCCCGTATTTTCACTGATAGATGTTTCATTATAATATTATTTGCCTGAGATGTTTAGAAAAAAATTTGCATACGAAACAAAATAATTTATATATGATTAATGAATGCAGTATCATTGTTTGTCTGGCAATCACAAGTATGTTTGGGCTAAGCCTGTTTTTAGGATGGGAAAATGTTTGGCGGCCAGGGAGAAAAGGTGAACGCGGAAGATGGTGAAGTCATGAGAGAAAGATTAAGAGAAAGGATAATTAAGGAGGTAAGGGCCCACAGCAAATGAGAGAGACTTTTAATAATGGTATAGGTAGGGTTGGGCAGTAAAGAACCCTGATAGTTTTTCTTTGGTTAGAAATAAATGGTGGAGAGAGGAAAACATGTTGTCAGGGTGAAGTGGGGAGATTGGGGGCGATGCAACGAAGGGAGGGTGTTCCTGCAGGGCAGGGAGAGGGAAGCTGAGGACTCAAACAGAATGGACAAGGTTTAAGATTGGTTTATAGAACAGTACAAGGACATTTAAAGAAAAGAAAAGGGACTGATTGGGATCATTAAAAGTCCAGCAGACATGGGATATTATTCTGAAGCCAGTCAACTGAATGGCTTGAATTTTGCCAGCAGCCTTGAGCATTCTGGGAGCAGGACTAGAAGATAAACCGAATAAGGACTGGGAAAGCTGTGGTTCCTGAATGCTAAGGGCATAAGAAACCTGTGGTGAAGCTGAAGGTATGATGGAGATATAGAGTCTTGGGATCCAGATGAGATCTGAAGAGGCAGTGTGAGAAGAGAGTTGATAGACTGGGATGACAAGAAATTGAAGAAGAATAGGAATTCACCGTGGTGGCCAAGGTTGGGTTCAGATAGTGGGAGCAGTAGGAGAACAAGATGGTGGGGGTACATAGAGCAGGCATTTTCTTTCTGGTAGGGCCATGTGTGGTTGCAGCATGAGGAGGAGGATGAGGTCTCTGAAATTCAGCAACTTCATGAATTGCAAGACTAAATGTGTCAGGAGGATCACTTATAAAGATTTGAGGTAGCTCAGAGGGCTGGCAAATAAAGAAACAAACAAATGTCTTTCTACAGCATAGTGATCTGGTAGGAATACTCTTAAGCGAGGGTCAGACAAATTTAGCATTGGTCCTGATTCTACCAAAGATCAGGGTCTCCTCCCTCCCCATTTTTTAAAGAAAACATTTCATTTTAGAATAGTTTGAAATTTTCAAAAAAGTTGAAAAAGATAGTATAGAGTTCCCATCAACCCCACATCAAATTTTCCCCATTATTACCATCTAACATTAGTAGAGTACATTTGTTACAGTAAATGAATGAACCAGTTTCAGTACATTATTATTAAGTAAAGTTCATACTTTATCCATATTCCCTTAGTTTGTACATTATGTCATTTTTCTGTTCTAGTACCACATCAGGATCCCACATTACATTTGCTCATCATATCTCCTTAAGCTCCTCTTGGCTGTGACAGTTTCTCTGACTTTTCTTGTTTTTGATTACCCTGATGATTTTAAAGACCACTTGTCAGATATTTTGTAAAATGTCCCTCTATTACAATGTGTCTGATTTTTTTTTCATTATTAAACTAGGTATATGGGTTTTGTGAGGAAGATCACAGAAATAAAGTAGTATTCTCATTACATCTTATGAAGGGTACCATTATCAATATGATTTATATCTGTCAATGTTGACCTTAATCACCTGGCTAAGGTAGTATTTGTGAGGTTTTGCTCTGTAAAGTGCTTCTTCTTTTCCTGCTTTTCATGCTGAACTCTTTAGGAGGAACTTACTATGTGCAGTACAAATTTAAAGACTGGAGAGTTATGACCCATCTCCTTGAGGACAATATAACAACATAAATTATTGTGCACAGGGAGATTTGTTTATTCTCTCTAGTTTATATATTTATTTATCAAATCATTTATTTATGTCAGCATGGACTCATGGATTTTTTTTTATGGGGGCCTTTTTTATTGTACTTTAGGTTCTGGGGTACATGTGCAGATCATCCAGGATTGTTGCATAGGTACACACATGGCAATGTGGTTCGATGCCTCCATCCCCCCGTCACCTATATCTGGCATTTCTCCCCATGTTATCCCTCTCCAACCTCCCAAGCCCCCTACTGTCCCTCCCTGGGCCTCCCCCAACAAACCCCAAAGTGTGATGCTCCCTTCCCTGTGTCCATGTGTTCTCATTGTTCAACACCCACCTATGAGTGAGAACATGACATGTGGTGTTTGATTTTCTGTTCTTGTGTCAGTTTGCTGAGAATGATGGTTTCCAGATTCATCCATGTCCCTACAAAGGACACAAACTCATCAGTTTCTGTGGCTGCATAGTATTCCATGGTGTAAATGTGCCACATTTTTCTTGTCCAGTCTATCGTCGATGGGCATTTGGGCTGGTTCCAGGTCTTTGCTATTGTAAACAGTGCCACTATGAACATATGTGTGCATGTGTCTTTATAATACAATGATTTATAATCCTTTGGGTATATATCCAGTAATGGAATTTCTGGGTCAAATGGAATTTCTATTTCTAGGTCTTTGAGGAAGCACCACATTGTCTTCCACAATGGCTGAACTAGTTTACACTCCCACCAACAGTGTAAAAGTGTTCCTATTTCTCCACATCCTCTCCATCATCTCTGGTCTCCAGATTTTTTAATGATCGCCATTCTAACTGACATGAGGTGGTATCTCAATGTGGTTTTGATTTGCATTTCTCTAATAATCAGTGATGATGAGCATTTTTTCATGTTTGTTGGCCTCATATATGTCTTCTTTTGAAAAGTGTCTATTCATATCCTTCACCCACTGTGGAATGGGTTTGTTTCTTTCTTGTAAATCTGTTTTAGTAGTTTGTAGGTTCTGGATATCAGCCCTTTGTCAGATGGGTAGATTGCTAAAATGTTTTCCCATTCTGTTGCTTGCTGTTTCACTCTAATGATTGTTTCTTTTGCTGTACAGGAGCTCTGGAGTTTAATTAGATCCCATTTGTCTATTTTGGTTTTTGTTGCCAATGCTTTTGGTGTTTTGATCATGAAGTCCTTGCCTACGCCTATGCCCCAATTGATTTTGCTTATGTTTTCTTCTAGGGTTTTTATGCTGTTAGGTCTTATGTTTAAGTTTTTAATCCATCTGGAGTTCATTTTAGTAGAAGGTGTCAGGAAGGGGTACAGTTTCTGCTTTCTGCACATGGCTAGCCAGTTTTCCCGTCACCATTTATTAAACAGGCAATCCTTTCCCCATTGCTTGATTTTGTCAGATTTGTCAAAGATCAGATGGTTGTAGCTGTGTGGCATTGTCCCTGAGGCCTCTGTTCTGTTCCATTGCTCTATATCTCC